>PVHP010047218.1:0-12983 GCA_004024765.1 Zapus hudsonius
ACTTGAGTTGAGCTGAACATATTGTGTTTATATCTTGTATGATTATTAGTTTGTGGGGGCCAGGGGCGGACTGTCATGGTTTGATACAGGTGTCCCCCACAAACAATTGACTGTGTTCTGATAGATCGATCCTCAGCTGATGGCAGTTTGGGTTTTACAACCTCGATGAAGCTGTGTTGTTGGGGGCAGGCTTATGGGGATATAAGCCAGCTTCCCCTTGCCAGTGTTTGGCACACCTTCCTGCTGCTGTTTGCAGTGCTGTGGCGGAGGTGATGTCCAGCCCTCTGCTCATGCCATCGTTTTCCCTGCCAGGATGGAGTCTCCCCTTGAGTCCGTAAGCCAAAATAAACCCATTCCTCTACAAGCCACTTTTGTTTGGGTTCTTTCTGCACAGCAACAAGAAAGCTGACCACAACAACATTCAAAGTGTGAAAACATGGGGATTATTTTGGCAGGTGAAATGATGGTGGATGCCTCCATTTATAGCAGAGGAAAGAGGCAGTTGAACAATCTAGAAAGAAGAGAAATTTGTAGGTATTAGTTATCAAGCAGGAGAAGTCGGGCTGGCAATAAAATGGATGTCAGAGTGATTAATGGAAATACTATCTCACAAATAGCTATAACAGGCATGACATGCCCACTTTCTCATGAGAGGAGACTCCCTTTATTTTCAACCAGGAAAATTACTCTGTCAAGTGATAGGAAGTTCTGAAATCTTATTGTGATTCCTATGTGACCCATAGTAAAATCTTTCTTGTTTTGACCATAGAAAACACATTCAACTTGACTCCCTATTTCTGTCTTTTCACCCATCAAAATAAAGCTCCTCAACAAATGTTATGTGTTCTATTCCAAGCAGAGGAAATCAATATCAATTATTTTTTCCCAAAAAACTAAACAGTTCCAACATTTCTAAATTCAAATATACAATATAGAATAACATGGCATTTGAGGAAATCAACAACTCAAAATACAAGAGCCCAATGTAATAATTTTGTAAATACCCCAGAGGAAAACCAGATCATTCAAGGAATAGAAGTTTTAAAAATCATTCATTTTATCCCTTAAAATTATTTTTAATTGCTTTGATTTAGGCTCATCTTTCCCTTGCTGGACTGAAGGGCCAGATCACAAGATTTAGTTCTCTTGTCATCAGTGACCCCTTGATCCCATTACCTGGGGCTGAATATTGCATGTAGGCCCGTGGCTCCCTTTCTCTTTAGCTCTGTACCCAACAGCCCAGAACAAGAAGTAGTTTCCAACTGAAGGTATAAACTAGAGCATCACTGGAAGCATGATCAGATGGATATTTGCTGTTAGACCCATACACTCGTCTCCATATCCTCTCCCTGAGGATTTCTGATTTCATCCTTAAATTTCTGATACAAGGCTTTCTTCTTTTTAGGGTCATAGTTAAGTCCTTCATACTGAGGAAACAGATCCTCAGAGCTAGGTAGATTTCCCTGCTTGATAGACATGGAAAAAGAGGCCTAGGAAAATGGCTCTATTTTTTAACTTTTATTTCTCAACATGAGGACTTAAGATGGCAGAGAGGGAAGCCTACTTCCTGGTTCTTGTATGGGTGAATTGTCTTGCCAACATGCTTGCTTTGCAGGCTTGCCTGTACATGCCAGTATGTACCCGATATCTGTGCAATAAAAGATGCATCACAGACTAATCAACACCCTCATCTCTGAGATGATCAACCAGAGCACAGGAATGCAGAGTCTAACCTCAGCCAACAAAGGTCTGACTCTCATGAGGGCAGTGGTATCTTGTTTCTGGATCCCCTCCTTCCAGGAGAAGTTTGTGTTTTTCTGCCTCTTACTTACATTTTAAATAAACTTTGCTTTGCTTTAACTTTAAATTTTATCCTGTCTGTTTTTTTTATTATTTTATTTATTCATTTTCAAGCAGAGATACAGAGAGAGAGAGAGAGAGAGAGAGAGAGAGAGAGAGAGAGAGAGAGAGAGCCAGGGCCACCACCTTGTGGGTTTGGCTTATGTGGGTCCTGGGGAATTGAACCCAGGGCCTTAGGTACTAGAGGAAAGTGCATTAACCTCTGAGCCATCTCTCCAGCCCATATCCTGTCTCTTAAATATTTAATTGTTGGAGAAAACAAATCTGACTCCTAGATGTAATACTACAAAAGAAAAAAAAAAGATTCATTTTTTTCTTAGTGTTTCTCAAAATCCTCATGTGTGATTTAGGGGTTGGCATGCTATATGGCCTGATAACCTAAAGTTTTATTGAATTACATCCAAATTCCCTTTCCCTTAATTCTACAAAGGCAGACTGGATTAGTTTTAACAGACTATAGAACTCATAGACCCAAAATACTAATATGTCTTCTTTGGCTCTTTACAACATGTTTACTGATTCCTGTAAAACAGAATGATAAATGTCCATGCAGCCATATCAGAGCTCTCTTACTACTACCCTGTTCCCCCACATCCCTGGGCCATGCTCCAACAAGGTTTGAAATTCTGAAGCTGCATCCTATTATGGTAATTGAGATTTCAAAGGAGTTTTCTTCCCTATCCCTCTCTGTATGCCCAGAGTAGTTCTAAGGTCTTAGAATTTTCCTATTCACCAGTGGGCAAACTGTTTCTAGGAGCAGAGCCTGAGAACTGAGAGAACTAACTCATGGTATACTCAGTACAGCTGCAGTAAGATCAGAATAACAGTGACAGCAGGTGAAACTAAACTCTTCAGTTTCCTTCTCCCTGAGGCAGCTGCAGTGTCCTCTGTGTACAGGTACTTATTGGCATTTTTATTGAATAGCCCTAAACCAGCAATATGTGAACATGTAGTACATTGTATGAGGAAAGGGTAAGGAAATTACAACTTTGGACAACCCTTAAACATTTTTTAAAGAAAATGATTTAGGGATATGGCCTATTAACTACTGGACTCTACTGATCATAAATGTAATCATGTTAAGCCCACCTCTACCTGTTGCCTCCAACAGATCTGTGGGCCTATATTTATGGAACTCATTATCTTTAATGCTATGATCAGCACTTCATATGCATGTATGCTTGCTCTGAGTCAAGAGTACAATCATATCACTGTGGAAATTGGGCAAAGATCTTAACTTAAAAATTGAACCTGCTGGGTATTGTCTATCACCTACTTTATTCTCTCCCTCCTCCTTTTCCAATATATTTCAAGTTTTTGCATCAGAGGAAAGGCAATATTTGGTGCAGTTCTAATTTGTACACTCTATCTTATGTTCTTTCCAACCATAAGAATCAATCTCATGTGTCTTATTTTTAGGGATTGTAATATAGTCTGTACTCTGCAATCCACCCCATTCTTCAAGTAGACTTTCCACTCAAATCACATAGAGGAAGATGGTTACCCTTGAACTTTTCCTCATCAGCACTCCACTTTCAGAGACAACAACATTAGTTGCATATCTTTATACCCATAGCAAGGACAATGCAACTGCCACTGCAGCATGAAAGCATGTCATTCCATAACACATGCAGAAGTATAGACGTACTGAGATTGCTTCCACAGATGATCAACCTACAAGCAGCATAGCTTCCATCATATGTCTCATCACCCACAGCAGTGATCATGGAAATGCTCCTCTAAAACTCAGTGTGGTTAAGTTAGGCTCCATATTGGGCACCTAGACTTGAGTTAACTTCTCCTGGGAGGACATGAACAAACATCTACTCACCCAAGATATAACCTCAAAAACAGGCCAAAGAAACTATTCTACCCAATTATGGGTGATGGACCTGAGTTTAATTAGTGACACTTTAAGAAACATGGTGAGGGACTTCCGGGGAAGATGCATGAGCAATGTATCTAATGGTACTCTAATTTACCTCCTCCCTGTCACCAACCAGATGGGTACCCCCCTCAGTGGGCTTGCTGGACCAGTCCATGGGATTGTGAGAGGTAGCCAGTTTTTCTTTTTTTCTTCCCCCTTTGTGTGTTGTTGCTGGGGGGGGGGGAATCTCTGGATATTCTCCACCACCATGGCTCTTACAGTCTTTCTGACCCTTTTTCTGCTCAGTTCCCTGAGTTATAGTGGGTGAGTTTGTTGAGGTCTTAAGAGTCTCTGGATTTCTACTTTGGATTGTGTTGGGTATCATCAGTGTTTGTCTCCATTATTCTTGTCAATCTTCATCTAGGCCTCAGGCCTTATGACCTTTAGCCTTGTAAGTTTTACAGCTCTTATGTGGGCCTACATAGTCAAGGTTCCTTAGTCCTTGTCTATGGCTAGTGTCACAGCTTCCAGGTAGGCTTAAGTATCAGGATTCCTCAACCCTTTGCAATAGCCAATATTATAGCTATCATTGGAAGTTGGAATTTTTTAGCCTTAAAGGCCAGCCAATATTACTGATCCTGGCCCAGAATCCAAGAAATTTGTCCCTAAATATTTGAAAACTTTCTGGAACTCTTCCAGTGATCCATGGCCTACAGTCTCTCTACTCTGGCTCCTTACAGTCTGCTATACTTCCTCAACCTCAGCTCTCTATCTTCTCTTGATCTATCTGTCTTTTTACTATTCTTCTTTCTGTACTGGCCATTCTCAAACTGTTCCACTATTTCTTCTTTAGTTGTCAAGCAACTGGACGACTTGCTGACAGCTGGCTTGTCATTATCACTGTAACTCTGCAGTCACCACCACTACACTTCTCTGTCTGTTACTTCATTCTTCATGTTACTAGCTCAGCTCATACTACTAAAATTGACAAGAAAAGATCACAAAAGAGAGGCCTTTCATTGGACCTACTGTCACAAACCAGTGGAGGCAGTCAGCACAAAAGAGAGTATCTCCCAGTTGACTCAGCAAGTGAGGTTAAGCAGCCTGCTTATACGGCTTGATAAAGAGTGTTTGGAACTATCACATCCTTGCATCTTAGCAATGATAACAGTCATTGAGGCTTGTGTTTTGAACCAATCACAACCTTAACTCTTAGCACTAATCACACCATTCCTTCTGTTAGGAAGGAAGTTCTCTAACTCTGGCCTTAGTGGAAATGGCTGAGGAATCATCTATTCTTCATTGAGGCTTGTGATAGCACAAAGTCTTGTTCAAACAGTTTCCAACAGCCATGGCTGAGGCTGCACCTTCAAGAGCCAGGTTAATCAGTGGCATTTGTTCTACTTCCCCCCCCAAGGCATCAATTGAATGTTCCAGATGACTGATGATGTTGTAAAGGTAATCCAGTTTGCTCAAGGCAAAAAGGGCAGCAAAGGAGAGAATAACAGCTGCTAAAGGGAGTCAAATTATCCCTTTCTGTAACATCTTTGCTTGGTTACTGGAAAATGAATGCCATGAATGTTTACAAATAAAAATTTAAAGAAATATCTGAGCATGATTGCTCATTAATTTAATCCCCTTCCTTGGGAGGCTGAGGCAGGAGTATTTACATGAATTCATGGCTAACCTGGGAGATAGATATAGCCAGCTTGGGCTATAATGTAAGAGCCTGTGTCAAAGAAAATGAAAGTATGAAGGAATTTATCAATAACACTAAAAGTGATTTTCAAAGACTTAATATTGACTTTACAGTACTTAATACTTTCCCAATGTCCCATGGAGAACTGGATCCCTTTCATTTGTTTCAATATTACCTGAGATCTGTCTGTTGCTAGAGAATGTGCTCCTTCTGGGATTACAATGAGGGCAATAGTGGCATCTGCCAAAGCTACTCTGTATTTGTCTTGCAAGATTAGACTTCCTGGATCTCAATCTGAACACAAAGTGGAAAGCAAACCCAATGTTTGGCAGTGAGTGTGAAAAGGTGTGCTGGCTGTGGGTCCACAGGTACACAATGGATTGTTCATCACCTCCCAGAGGGAGTGTCCTACTGGGTTTTTTATTCTGTGGAAATTCATAAGCATGGAAACTGGGGGGAAATTTGCTACATAGATTTAATTTGTTCACTTGGACCAAGGAGCATGTCCCATGTCCAATTCACCAGAGAACACTGACCCATATCATAGCAGTGGTGGGGAGTATGATGTTTACCAAGCATGCTTTTAAAGTTCAGTGTTTCTATTGCTAATCAAAAACAAATTATAGAAACTATTTCTTGACAAAAATCTTGGGCATATGCAAACAGTCTATTAAAACATCTAGATAGAAAGAATTTATATATATATATATATATATATATATATATATATATATATATATATATATATATATATATATATATATATATATATATGCACTGTAGTGGATTGTGAAGTCCTGCAAGGTTCTCTGGATTCTGCTGGAGAGTCTTTGTCTGGCACAACACCTTGAGCTTTGAAGATGCTCAGAATGAACCATAAATCTGCCAAGAAAACTTATTATTGTGATTTTGTAAAGAAATTACTAAACACAGGAAGCCTGTTTAAAGACTATGTCAACACATGTCAAACACTTAAACTATAATAATAGATATCAATAAGGGAGTGAATCACAGAATGCAAAAATTAAAATAGGACCTATAGATGTTTGATAAGACATTGCATACAAATAAGAATAGAACATTATGAAAAAGAACTGGCAAGGAAGAACTGTTTTTTAAAAATATAGCAAAATGCATATATTTTAATATTTTCTTATTTAATATTAGTTAAAATTAAGACTGTGGCTATTTTTAAAAGATTTTATATTAAAAAGTATCATATTAAATCAGGAGATGTGCATAATCAATTGTAATAAAGGATTTTATATTTTTGTTGTTGGCCTGTTTGGTTTTTCTAAGTAGGCTCTAGCCCTGCCTAACCTGGAACTCACTTTCACTTTGTAGTCTCAGGATAGCTTCTAACTATTGGCGTCCCTCCTACCTCAGCCTCCTGAGTGCTGGAATTAAAGGTGTGCTCCACCACACCTGACAAAGTTCTGTGTGCACATATTTCGATAAATAGGAAAATTACTTACCAGGTCTAAAATCCTAATAAGGACACTTTTTTATGACTATTTTTTTATTGTCCATAATGAGTTACATTATTTAGTGGGCAAACCATGCGTTGTTATCCCGAATTCCCCGCTTCCCCCCTCCCCCTCCCTGATCAGTTGTCAAAGGCTTAATGACAACACAAACCTCTGAAAAAAAGCAAAAGTCACTTGAGAATGCGGCTTAACAAAACCAAAAATACGATAAGCCTAAGAAAGAGAAAAGTAAGAAAGACTTGAGTGCCAAGAAATCCTGCAATGAAAAAGAAATTCCCACAGTGACAATTCTATATCAAATCTCTAGGACAACATTTAAGTATTAAGCACAGTCCTCTAAGTGATCTCTGAAGATTTTCCTTAATCATGTGTATTAATTTTAAGAAAAATCTATGTTTTTCAAGTGGGTGAATTTTGTTATGTGAAAACATATACTGTATCAGTCAATAGGGAAAAAGTGATGAAGAGTTAAAAAACATAATCTATTAAAAATTTAAAAATATGATCAAATTAAGAATACGAAATAAAATGCAATACAATTTTCATCAAGAGAAGGTAACTAGAATAAGAAAAAGTGAAGGCTTTTAAGAGATAGTGCAGCACCATCATACCAAGTGTTAGAACAATATAGAGGACTAGTGTTCAGCAGAGAGAAATATACTATATGGCCCAAAGACTGGGTCTTTTTTAAAGAAGTAAAACTGCTCATCACTTTTTCCCTGTTAACAAGTGCATTTAATACTAAAGCCATATTGAGTATATTTTTGTTTTTAATGATATAGAACAAATGCTAGAAGCATGCATTAATCTGGATACAGTGTCACAAATGTGTGATCCCAGCACTTGGGAACCTGAGGCAGGAGAAGATGGTGTGGGCTACAGATTGAGACCCTGTCTCAAGGAAAACAGTATTTAAAGAATATGCAGTTAGGCATGGTGGTGTTTGACTTTTTAATCCAAGCACTCAAGGCCACCCTGGGACTATAAAGTAACTTCTAGGTCAGCCTGGCATAGAGTGAGACCCTACTTTAAAAAAAAAAACAAACAAAAAGAACATGCATTGACAGAAGTTGATGATTGGGAATATCATGTCTTTGTGAAGCATGGAAGTATTGGATAATTTCGTCTCATGGATAACAAATAGAAGTCTTTATTTTATGAGAGAGAGGGGGGATAGAAGAAATACCAAGGCAAAGCATTCAGTACTATCATTGTTTTTATCAGTGACTAGAACTCTGAATGCTTAAACATGTTCTTCGTGGGAACATAGACGAAGACATTACATTCTGGAATATTCAACTCATAGACTTACTAGTGGCAAGAAAAAAATATGACCTGTTTTTCCGCTTATCCCAGTCTAAGGCCACCAGTGCTTTACCTCAATTGCCTTATTTGCCTGCTCTCACATATAATAACATTTCTGTTTAAATGTCTATCATACAGCTCACTAGAAATGACATAGATGGGCTCCATGGTCTCAGGTCATAGAGTAGTACACTGCTCACCCATGCATCTAACCAGACCATATCTGTTATGTAATTTTTACCTGCAGCTTCTCTCTTAGCTCAATTTGTATGTGATGAAATAGTTTGCATCTACTGTAAATAATTTACAAAAAATAACTGCAGTCAGTCCTTTGTTTATCTACAGGTTCCACATCAGCAGATTCAACTCATCAAGGATCCTAAATGTTTAAGAAAAAAATTGCATCTGTACTGAACATAAAAGACTTTTTTCTTTGTCATTATTCCTAGACAATGTATTACAAGTGCTATTTACACAATACCTTGTTTTAGCTCTTATAAGTCATGTCATGATGATTTGAAGTGTATAGAGAATGTGTGTTTTTATTTTTTTAAAAATATTTATTTATTTATTTGAGGGAGAGAGAGAGACAGAGACAGAGACAGAGACAGAGAGAGGCAGATATATAGAGAGAATGGGTGTGTCTGCAAATGAACTCCAGACACATGTGCCCTCTTATGTATCTGGCTTTATATACTTGGGTACTGGGGAAATGAACTCGGGTCCTTCTGTCTTTGTAGCCAATGCATTAACCACTAAGCCATCTCTCCAGCTCTTTTATAAACCATCTTATATAAGGAACTTAAGCCTCCACAAATTTTAGTATCCTTAGTGAGTCCTCAAACCAATACCTCAGTTCTATCAAGAAAACTATGTCCCATACTAAAATCTACTGTATCACTTTGAACCTTAGAACAGTGTTCCTGCAATTCTGGTCCTTTGACTCACATGGAAACATATGATTCTGGAATAACTGTTCCATAAATAGTCAGCCATGGACAGCAACCTTCTGTACCTATACTGCCCAAGATTTCCTTCCCTTGCTTATTTGAATACTCTCCACTTTGAAATAATTATCACATCCCACGTTTGGACTCATTTACTGGTATTAGGACTTACTTTGTATCCACTGGCCATACCATCCCATAGTATAACTCTAAAGCCCATGCCATATGACTTTCTATTTTTCTTCACCACACAAGTTAGTACAGCTCCAAGCTAAGAGTTCCCTTACCCCCATTAACCCAGCCTGGTCCTGCCCAAACTTTTCATCTCAAATGCAGAGTTGAGCTTTTCTTGAAAGCTCAGTTTGTGCTAACCATGTTCTTCTGGTTTCTGTGTGAAATAACTCCTGTAGGCTTTTGTGTTACAATACTTGGTCTCAAGTTGATAGAACTCTTTTTAGAAATTGTGGAACCTTTAGGACATGGGGCATAGCTGGAAGAAGTAGGTGGCAGTCAGAGGAAGGGGGGTTGTGTCTTATCAGTGATAGCCCATCCCTGATCCTGGTCTGATAGCTTTTTGCTTCCTGGCTGTTGCCCACAATGCCTCTATCACCACAGGTATGTATTACTCCCACCTCCATGCCTTGCCAGCTCCCACAAATGACTGATTCTCTCTAAAATCATGAACCAAAATAAATCCTTCTTCCCTTAAATAGCTTCTTGTCAACATTTTGTCACAACAAAGAGAAAACAACTAATCACACATTTGAAGAGAACCAAAACAAGTTCATGTTGACAAGCCTGACCTAGCATAGATTTTGGGAAGGTAGGCCTGCCAAGCAGTCTCAAGGGGCCATGGGTACACCCACACACTATATTGCATTCCCTGGAATGCTAGCTCTGCCTTATTTATTCTATGACTCATTCAGCACCTCCTTGCCTTTTGGAATTAACCTAAGGAAAGAGTACTTTCAGCAAAACAAAGTTTGTCTGCTTCCTTATGTATGGCCTGCTTAGTTCACTTTTGGGAGCTTTGCTTTAGATGCACAGAGCAGGCTGAGGGTCCTTTTACTCCTTCTTATTTTGTGTGTCTTCTTAAAATTGTATCCTAGATAGAACTACTATTTCTCTCTTGGTGATTGTTGAGTTTTATAACTCACAAGGTGAACCATGATACCCTAGAAGATCAACAAAATAGCTTCAGGATAAATAAAAATAAGTATCATATATAATACACATGCTTGCTGGCTCTAGAACAGGGGCCTCGGGAATAAGGATAAACATTCTGTCTTGGTTATAAACAAATAGAATAAGAATTGTTAATACTTTAGGACAATACTCAGGGCAGGTTTATACCCTTACTTAAGGAGAGGGAAAATATGTATTTGAAAAATGCCTTGGGTTTCATTATGAGATGACAGGTGATAGTTTCATGTCAAATTGTAAACATTTAAATTGACAAGTGTTAACCTTGTTTTTCCAAGGAATCAAACTCAATGCACTGAATTTCATGGCAATCTTGTATATCCATATATACAAGATTGAGGAAGAAAGTATATTAAAGTAGGAAAGGCAGGAGACTAATATCACAGGATATGTTTTAAAGCTAGTCATTTCTTTCTTTGTAAGAAGTGTAGTTAATTGCCTGGTCTTTTGACATCATCAGAAAGGCTGTATGAACTATTAAACCTCAGAAAGTAAGAAAGAAGAATCTATCCTCTGCTTCCCACCTGTCCACTATTTTAATCAAGTTTGTTTTGTGGGGTGTTAATTTTCTGCAATGGATGATGCATATAGAACTTAAACATTTGTTCCTCTAGTTTCCAGGAATATTGAGTGCTGAAGGCTTAATGATTCTTTTCAGAGTATTGCCCTAGGCTTAGAGTTACTATGTGTTTTGTTGTTGCTGCTTTTCTTGGTAAAGGACCAGACAGTCACAATTTTATGTTTTGAAGGTAAATCCAGTTTCTGTCACAGCTACTTAAAACCATCAGTATAGACTGTAAGCAACAAGAGACAATATATAATTAAATCAATATGTTTGTCTTTCCATATAGTTTGATTTACAGAAATGGGTAATAAGCCATTCTTTGCCAACTTCAGTTCTACACTAAAAGGAGTTGCTTTGGCCAAGGAAAGGCTCTTTACAAGACTCCATTGTCTTTGTGGTGAGTAAAATTTCTGCCCATTTCTTTAATTCAGGCTATTTCTGAAAGACCACCACAGACCCAGAGATTCCTATGACTGAAGTCTTTGTTAAGAGAATGTTGGAGTGCAAATTTTTCCCTACCTGAATCTATTAGGCTTTTCTCACTTTCTCAATCAGTGGAGCTCCCCAATAAACCTTGAAAATCTTTTTCTTGGAGTCTGCCTAATTCAGAATGCACTGAAATACAACTAAGAACACAGAAATTGCTTTTATCAACTGACAATGACTCATGGCTCTGTGGTTTCAACTCATCAAATGGTGCAAATGATATAGTCTTTTTTTCATTTCATTTTTTGACAATTTAGTACATGTATATAGTGTGCTTCAATCATATTCACCTCCTCTCCATTACCCTCTTTTATCCCCTTCCCTTCCCCACTAAATCCCTTCTTCTCAACTTTTCCTTCTTACATGTCTTTTGATCATTGTTGTTTTTTGACTTTAATGAGTTAAATTAGAGTTGCTTGCATGGGCATGGGTTGGGCTTATTTACTGGAGTATGGGCAGCTTACCCATGGCTACACCACTGAAGAACATGACTCCTACTCCAGACACCATTAACTACCAATGGATCCTTCATGGGGAGCATGTCCTCCATCCATGATGGAGTGTTGATGGGCTCACTCATATGTAGGAAACCATAGCTGCTGTAAGTTTATAAGTGTAATGGTCTTTGCTGTATCCAGAAGACAGTGTTCCAAATAACACCTCCCATCCTCTGCCTCTTACATTTATTTATGCTTCTTTCTTCTGTGTTGTTCCTTGAGTCTTAGAGGGGTGATATAGATGCACTAGTGTCACACCAACTCTGATGGAGTCTGTGTGAGAAATTGCATAGACTGAGGCAGTTGCTTCAAGGAAGTCTGCCTGTTGGAACAGGTTGTGCACTCAAAGTCTTTTGTGTTTTCGGCTGCTCTCTTGTTGCTCTGATACCTGCTCATGGCTCTAACTCATTGTTTCTTTCTAGTTCATTGAGTCTACCTTCACGAAAACAGGGAATAAACTATGATGATTTGTTTCCCAAGAGAAAATGAAAAATAAAGTTTTTCCTTCAGTCACTCCCCCATTATTATGAGCAATTGAGAGATTGAAAACAGCTAAAGGACTTTTGGGAAAAGTCCTAGATGAATTATAATAGAAAAATTACTTATGAAGCTAAAGTATTGAGAAAGAGATTCCTAGAACTGAGAGAGTTATAGGAAAAGACCAAGAAGAAACTAGTAGTATAAGGAAACTCCCTGAGCCCACTGATGCTCCATTGCCTTATACAGGTATCTATGAAAAAAGGTGACAGATGGGTTAACATTAAGGAAAAGAGAATATCACAGTAAACCTTAAAAAGCAAATTCTTAATGGCTGAAAACCACATAATGTTTAAATTGAAAAACAAGCGCCAAGTCAGGCCTGGCCTGACTAACCACAGTTTTGCATCAAAACCATTTATGTGATAATCATCTGGGCTTTTCTATTGTCTATTCTCATGTACCTGCTGAAATTCTTGGTTGAATCAAAGAAACTGTAACTGCCTGTATAATCCAAGAATACTGTTACAATAATCAACTGTATATAACTCTGACAAATGCTCAGTAAAATCGCACTCAGATACACTCTC
>PVHP010047219.1:0-12985 GCA_004024765.1 Zapus hudsonius
ATATGTATCTGCAAAGAGGGAAAGTTTAATTCCTTCCTTTCTGATTTGTATCCCTTTTATGCCCTTCTCCTGTCTTATCACTTGGGCTAAAACTTCAAGCAATATGTTAAAGAGCAGCAGTGAGAATGAACACTCCTCTCCTGTTCCTGAATTGAGTGGGAACTCCTTGAGTCATTCCCCATAGAGAATGATCTGTGCTTTAGGAGTTTTGTAAATTGTCTTTATTAAATTGAGGTATAGGCCATCAATGCCTATTCTTTCGAGAGCTTTGAACATGAAGTGGTGTTGAATTTTGTCAAAGGCCTTCACCACATCTACTGAGATAACCATGTGGTTCTTGTGGTTGAACCAATTAATGTGATGTATTACATTTATTGACTTGCATATGTTGAACCATCCCTGCATCTCTGGGATAAAGCCAACTTGGTCAGGGTGGATAATATTTTTGATGTAGCATTGTATCCGGTTTGCTAGGACTTTCTTCAGGATTTTTGCATCTAAGTTCATCAGAGATATGGGTCTGTAGTTCTCTTTTCTTGATGCATCATTGCCTGGTTTGGGGATTAGGGCAATTGTAGCTTCATAGAAGGTGTTTGGAAGCCTTCCCTCTTTTTCTAAGCTTCTAACAAGCTTCACAAAGAATGGTTTCAGCTCTGTGATGAAGGCTTGGTAGAATTCAGCTGAGAAACCATCTGGTCATGGGCTTTTCCTTTTGGGAAGTTTTTGATTACATCTTCAATCTCTGTGGATGTGATAGATTTATTTAGTGCTTTTATCTGCTCTGGTTTAAGCTTTGGCAGTTGTTAGGTATCCAAAAACTTATCCATTTCTTCCAGTTTCTCTAATTTCGAGGAGTAGAGGTTTTGGAAGTATGACCTGATGATTTTTCCAATGTCTTCCGGATCTGTTGTGATCTCACCATTGTCCTTTCTGATTTTATTGATTTGGGCTTTCTCATTTCTTTGTTTGATTAGATAGGCCAGGGGTTTGTCAATCTTATTAACTTTTTCAAAGAACCAACTCTTTGATTTATCTATTTTTTAATTGTTTTCTTTATTTCCAATTCATTAATCTCAGCTCTGATTTTAATTATTTCCTTTCGTCTTGAGCTCCTCAGGTTAGCTTTTTCTGTCTGTTCCAATGATCTTAGATGGGTGGTTAGGCAATTGATTTGAGACCTCTCTGTCTTTGATATGAAGGCATTTGGTGCAATGGACTTTTTCCTCAGGACTGCCTTCATGTGTCCCACAAGTTCTGATAAGATGTGTTATCATCATCATTTATTACTAGGAAATTCTGAATTTCCTGTTTTATTTCTTGGATGACCCATTCATTTTTTTAGGAGTAAATTATTCAGGTTCCAGTACTATGTGTATTTTCTGGATCCTGTTCCATTGTTAATTTCTATCTTTAATGCACTATGGTCTGATATGTTGCAAGGAACTACATCGATCTTCCTGAATTTGTTTAGGGAAGATTTGTGACCTAAGATGTGATCAATTTTAGAAAAAGTCCCATGCGCTACTGAGAAGAATGTATATTCTGTGTCTTTTGGGTAGAACGTTCTGTAAATACCTGTTATCCCCAGCTGGTCAATGGTGTTATTGAGTTACATATGTCTCTGCTGATTTTCTGTTTGGTTGATCTATCTAGAGCTGATAGAGGTTTATTAAGGTCTCCTACTATGATGGAATTAGAGTCTATTTCTGCTTAATTTTTTAGTAAGGTTTCCTTTATGAACTATGTTGCATCCAAATTTGTTGTGTATATGTTGATGATAATGATATCTTCCTATTGGATCATTCCTTTGATGAGTAAGAAGTGACCATCCTTATTCTTTTTAATTGATTTTGGTGTAAAGTCTATTTTGACAGAGATTACTGTAGCCACACCTGCTTGCTTTTTACTTCCACATGCCGGATAAATGGATTTCCATCCTTTTACTCTCAGAAAATTGCTGTCTTTAGAGGTAAAGTATGTTTCGTGAAGGCAGCAGATGGAAGGGTCAACTTTTCTGATCCACCCTGCAAGTCTGTGTCTTTTTTATAGGGGAGTTAAGTCCATTTATATTCAGTGAGATAACTGTGAGGTTTGCCATGATGAAGGGTTAATGGGGATTATTGTCTGTGCTGCTGTTATTAGCACACTGACTGTCATTGTCATGCCTGATCTCTGGTACTCTTCTGAGGTAGATTACTTGTTTCTTCTGTGTGTGATATCTCTTGTAGGATCTTCTGAAAATTTGGCTTTGTTTTCAAATAGTCATAGAGCTGGTTTACTTCATGGAACACGTTCAATTCTCCATCTATTATGAGGGATAGCTTTGCTGGTTACAGTAGTCTAGGTTGAAAGCCATACTTCTTTAGGGCTTGAAAATCATTATTCCAAGCCCTTCTGGCTTTCATGGTTTCTAATGAGAAGTCTGAGGTAAGTCTGATGGATTTTCCTTTATAAGTTATTGTTTGCTTTTCTCTAGCAGCTTTAAGTATTTTCTCTTTGCTTTCTATGTTAGGCATCTTAATTAGTATGTGTCTTGGAAAATTCCTCTTGGTGTCCTGTCTGTTTGGATTCCTCTGGGCCCCTTGAATGTTGAGTGGGCTTTCTCTTGTTAGATAGGGGAAGTTTTCTTGAATAGTTCTGTTGAAAATATTTCCAATGCCTTTAGCCTGGACTTCTTCTCCCTCTGGGATCCCCATGATTCTAATATTGGACCTCTTTATGGTATCCCATATATCTCCTCAATTATGCTCACTTGATTTCTTGAATTTGTTGAATCCTATGACATCCTTATTAATTCCTTCTGTCTTGTCCTCAGTGTCTGAGAGTCTATTCTCCAGATTTTCAACTCTGGGACTGATTGATTCTAGGGAGGTTTTTAACAACTCCTTTTCATTTTTGGTTTTTGCTATAATTATGTTAATAGACTCCAATTCTTTGGTGAGATCCAATTTCCAGTCTATTTTGTTTTTGCTAGGGATTCCTCAGCCTATTATATCTTGAAGAACTTCCTATCTTTCTTTTTTGGCAGTTTCAGAGTTTCAAGTCTGTTATTCAGGTGTTCCACCCATTTGGAGTTGATTCTTCTGCATGGAGAGAAATAATCTCTTTTACTCCTTCTGCATGTTTATAACAGTTTTCCAAGTACCATTTTAAAGGAGGCTCTTTTTTTCAAGGTCAATTTTTGTCATTTTTTAAAAAATTCAGAAGAAAGCAGCTCCCTGGGCTTTGGTCGTCTACTCTGTTCTATTGAGGCACATGTTTGCTTTTGTGCCAGGACCACATTATTTTCTTACATTGGCTCTGTAATTTATCTTAAAATCACTCATGTTAATACTGTCACCTTTTGGCTCCTCATGGTGTTTTGTGTTTCCAAATGAATTTTAAGTTTATTTTTTCCTCTTTCATTGAATAGTGCCATTGGGATTGTATGCAGTTTGCATTAAATCTTTAGATTACATTTGGTACAATAGACATTTTCATAATAGTGATGTTTTTCAATCCATGACCATGGGATATCTTTCCATTTTCTATTTTCTTCTTTAATTCTTTTTCTTAGGTGTTTTAATGTTTAATTATATATATAATGCACTTCCCTGGTTAGATTTTTTTCCCAAGGTATTTTAAAGATAATTTTAGTTACAAATATTTCCTTGCTCTCATCCTCACCACATTGTTATTGGTATATAGAAAGGCTAACAAACTTTGTGTGCTAATTTTAAATCCTTCTACTTTCATGAAAGCCAGCTCTAAACGTTTTTTGATACAGTATTTGTGATTCCTTATATAAGGAATCAATTCATCAACAATTAGCAATAGTTATCTTCCTTTCTTACTTTTATGTATCTCATGTCTAATTGCTCAAGCTTAGCCTGCCAGTACTATATTAAATGAAAATGGAGAAAGCAAACACCCTTGTTTTGTTCATGTCTTTAACAGAAAATTTTCATGTTTTCCTCATTTAGTGTACTTATGGCTACAGGTTTGTCATATATCGACTTTATGTTGTTGAGATGTGTTCCTCCTATTTTATATTTTGTCAGGACTTCTATCATGAAATGATAATTGGATTTTGTCAAATGCCTTTTCTGTATCTATAGAGATGGTACTGTGAAGTTTCTTACCTTGAATCAATTTATATGGTATATTTTATTTATGCATTTGTGTACATTGATCCATACCTGAATCTTGGGAATAAAACTCAATTATCCAGGTGGATGATCATTTTGATTTTTCCTATATTCCATTTGCTATTATTTTGGTGAGAAATTTTGTGTCTATATAAATGTGTCTCATTGGTCTGTAATTTTCTGTTGCATGTTTGTCTGGTTTTATTATTAGAATGATACGGCATCACAGAAAGAATTGCTTTGTACTAGCTCTTTATTCTTTGTTTTATGTAATAAATTGGGAAGCATTGGTGTTAATTCTTCTGTGAATGTTTGGCAGGATTCACTAGTAAATGCAACTGTGCCTGAATCTTTGGATACTTTTTTTTTTATAAAAAAAAAAAACTACTTTACTGCTTTCATCTCATTACTTGTTATATATCTGATTAAATTGGCTTATGTTATCTTGCTTTATCTTAGCAAGAGTTATATCCATCTATTTCTTTTTTATTTTCCAATTGAGTGATCGATATAAGGCTTTTAAGATATACACTTATGATATTTAAATTTCATTGGTATCTGTTGTAATGTTTCTCTTTCCATCATGGATTTAATAAAGTAGACAGCACCCATGTTCAGTGAATATATGTTAAGAACTGTAATGTCCCCTTGTTGGATCATTCTCTAAGGAACATAAAGTGACCCTCTTTATGTCTTATTTATAGGACCGCAAAGTCCCTGAGCAGCAGGTCCAACAACAGGACCAAAACCTCTCCAAGGATCAAAACCTCTCCAAGAACCAGGTCTAGCAACCCTGAGCAGTCCAGAGACAGGACCTCAGCCTCCCCAAGCAATAGGTCTTAATGATGGGGCTGAGGCCCCTTTTGGAGTTTAACGATTTTAAGTGTTTGCTGTTTGTATGATAATTGGCATGACAGTCTCTTTTCCAGTGGAAGCCTTTATGGCACCTTCGACAAATATAGTCTGGGGTGGAGGGATCTTATCAGGAGGAGCTTTCTTATTTGGGGTGTCTGTTACTGTTGGGTATTTATTCCTATAAAGTGCCTCCCACTGAAGGACCAGAGCATAGGGGAGGGGGGACCTTCAGATATTTCACCAGTACTGCAGAGTGATAAGAGCTCTGCACAGAGTCTGGAGGAGGGATTTAGTCCAAGGTGCATGAATGTCATCTTCTGTGACTGCCTCTCTTAATTATTTTTATGTCATTGGCCTGATACAGGTACCACTGAGAAGGTCGAGTGCTAATGGGCTGAATGTTTACAGGAAATGCCGAGATAGGCTCACTGTTTTCCACTCCCTCAGTCCAATTTTGTTCCCGGATTTTGCATAGTTGTTGCAAAAATGTCAGTGGCTCAGGGAGAGTGGGGGAGGGGGCTTGTTTGATAGTTAGTTTCTCTGGCATAGTGGGAAGATACGGAGGCAAGGGTGGAGGCAAAGGTGGGTAAATAGATTTAGGCACTGAAGAGTTAACAGCACTTTCATCAGAAAGGCTGAAGGGCTTTTCTGAGGGGTGGGACTGTAGCCAATGTGACAAAGGTTTCAGATTGGCTGAAATAAGCCAGGCAGTTTGTGAATCTGAAGTTAGAGCACCGGTATATACGAAATTTTGCCTCATTTCCTCTATAGCCCCTTTTAGGAATTTAATATCTGTCATTAGGTGATCCTCAGAGACTTTTAAAAAAAACCTCAGAATTAGTGTTATTTTGTACTTTAGTATCAGCTCCTGTTTCGCAAGGACTTAAGCATTGTCTGATTGCTGCTAATATCGAAAGAAGGCAGGCCAAGTGTTGCATTCCTCCCTGGATTTGTTGGTTTTTAGCTAGTTATGTAACATGGGAACATACTACTGCATCATAGAGATGGCTGGAATTTATCAAGGGAGCTAGAATGAGTGCTTCCTCCAAAAGGAAGCAGCCTCTTTTTTGGAAAGGTTAACTCCCTGTGACTTGAGGAGTGTCCTTAACCCATTCATCAGAGAGGTTTTCTGATGTGACATGAACTTTCTCTTGATAGAAAAGATGTGGAAACACCAAAGCCAGAGGGCAACGTTCCCTTATCAGCCAGCAATAAGTGGGGTTCCACAAAGTCTCGTGGGTAACCCTGTCCGCAAACTTCAGAAACCACCGGCTCCTCTAATAGTACTTATGTGGCTGATGCATGGCTGCGTGGAATCAAGATAATGATTAAGATAGAGTGGTCACAGCCAACACCATGAGGCAGTCGAGGTCAATTAATCCAGCTAAGAGTCCTCCTTCTCTGCTGAAGAGTTGCCTAAGCCAAGTGATCTCACTTGCTTCTTAGCCTTTCAAAATTCCCTCTTGATGGCATGGACTGAAAAAAAAGTGAAGAAAAAAGAGTTGCCAGCCCTCAGAGTGTGGAGGCAAGACCCATGATTCCCCCTAGGGTCAATGTCCCTTGTGTGGATGTAGACTCATGTTTCCTGTATATTTCAGAGGTCTTTTTGTCCAGCTTGTGTAAAGCGCCACAGTTGGACACCAATTGTCATTTCGCTGGCACAAGCTGACAGGTGTGACTCCAGGGCCAGCTGTTTTTCTGCTGGCTTTCAGTTCTGTGGACACTATGCTGTGCAGGTAGCTGTATGCCAGCTGTGGATACAAAGAACGCTGTGGTGTGGGTCCATGGCTGTGTTAGGGAGGGAGTAGGGGTACATCAACTCCCCATTCTTCTGCGGAGCCAGGCGGGCAGGACGTGGGTCAACGAGAAAAAAAAATTCTTGGGATCCAACTGCAGGGGGCTGAGAATGATTATTGTATGTGGGAAGGACATATTTTTAGAGAGGAGATGCCAGGAAAATTAGAGACAGGGGCATCAGCAAGGGGATTGGTTGGGGCAGGGTGGCCTGTGGACATCTCAGAAGTGGATATGAATGCCTAATTTGCATAGATAAGTTGAGGGGCTACTCAGCCCTGAGTGGTGTGAAGTATGTGACCCTAATCCTGGGTTCAAAGATTGTAGCTATGGAGGAACTGTCACCTATTTTCCAGCACAGCTGGGGTGAGAACACAGGACTCCCTGTTGCTTGCCAGGGGACCCAGATGTTTCTAGGATCAAAGGAGGAGGGTCTGAAGCACCTTCTGGTTCTCAGTGAGTCAGAGAATTTACTGGGGCTTCAGCCTATCTCAAATCCAATTAAACCTTTATGTCCTCCGTGCCTCCTAGCAAGGTTCCACACATCTGGGCCTGAAATTTTTTTTAAGTATGTAGATTTTTCAGAAAACTTCTTTAGTGCTTTGATCTCATTTTTTATTGATCTGATTAAATGGTTTATTTTTTCTTGCTTTGATCTTAGTAATTTATAGTCATCCATTTCTTTTATATTTTTCAATTGGTTGATTGATGCAAAGGCTTTTAAGATATATAATTGTGATTTTTCAATTTCATTGGTATCTGTTGTAATATTGCCCTTTTCATCATGTGTATAGTATGTAGACTGCACCCATGTTTAGTGAAGATATAGTAAGAACTGTAATGTTCCCTTGTTGGATCATTCTCACAGTAACAAAAAGTGACCCTCTTTATGTCTTCTAACTATTGTTGGCTTGAAATCTATTCCATCAGATATAAATCCAACATCTGCATGTTTCCTAGGTTCATTTAATTCAAAATATTAACCTGATCCATTCTTTCACTTTAAAGTAGTGTCTGCCTTTTAAGGAAAGGTCAGTATACTGGAGGCAACAATCATAAGAAATCTTTCTTTTAATCCACGTTTTAAAATTGTGACTTTGATTGGGATGTTGAGATCATTTTCCATTTAGAGTTAATATTGAAAGGTATGAGTTTAGGACACGCATTTTTCTTGACTTTTAGGTCTTGCAATTTTTTTATTAATATCTTCCATTATCCAGTATTGGCTTATTACATGACATATTCTTTCCTATGGTCCCATGTCTGGCCTTTTCTTTCTCTTTAGTCCAAAGGAGGAAAAGTTCTTCCTCCTTCAACAACAGCACAATTAGTCATCTGTGTTGGCAATTGCTTTCTTTCTGAATTTAAAATACATCATTCCAAGTTGTTCTGGCATTCAAAAATGTGTTAAATTATCTTCTGTTATCCTGATGGACCTGCATTTATAATTGACTAAGAGTTTCTCTCTTACTGTGTTCAATATATTTTATTTGCTCTGTTTCTTTAGTAGTTTAATAATAATATTCTAGACACATGTTCTTTTCTAGTCTTTTCTGATGTTCTAAACAGATCCTGCATCTGTGTGAACATTTTTTTTCCTATTTGGGAGAAATTTTATTCACTGATTTGCTTAAAAAAAGTACTTATTGTACCGTTAGTTTAAAGTTTTTCTTTTTCTCAACCCTGCATTCTTAAACTTGATTTCTCCATAGTGTCTCAGATATCTTCTATTCTCTCATCTTAACCAGAAATCAAGATTCTTCTATCTGCCTGTGGTAGGTTTGAAAAGTACTAGGGTGTTTTATTAAAATTAAACTTGTATCCACATGCTTGGCAAGAAAAGGTTACATGGGGTGAAGATACTGGATTACAGTTTAAGATGTCTTGGGGATGGATCTGAATTCCATCCCAAAGGTAAGGAAAGAAGAGTATGAGCTCTGGTGGGTTTGTTGGTTGGTGGTGTTGGTGCCTGTGCTTGCTTGTAATTTCAGATCTTTGTTGGTTATTATTGCTTGGATCTATAAGAGAGTGCTAGCCCCTTCTGCCATTGATGGACCTTCCCTATATATGTGAATTTAAATAAATACCTTCCTCCCATAAACCATCTCTGGTTTAAATGTTCTTCTCTATAACATGGAGCTGATTAAAACACTGTCCTTGTAAACTTGTGGCTGTTTTTCTTTAGAGTCATTGAGATCACAATTATAAGTCTAATATATTTTTATTTCATCTAGATTATGTCACCATTTGATTTTGATATATCCCAAATTTAATGTGTTGTAAATCATTGATCCCAAGATGATGGCTGTTTGGGTATTGAACTTTAATGTTGTTGTGATTTGATGGTAGGCTTATGGGTATTTTAAACACAGTGTTTTGACACAGTGTTTGGCACACCTTCCTGATGCTGTTGTTTGCAGCGCTGTGGCAGAGGTGATGTCCACCCCTCTGCTCATGCCATCATTTTCCCTCCCAGGATGAAGTCTTCATTCCAGTCCTTAATCCAAAATAAACTCAAGCCCCCATAAAACACATTTGCTTGGATTCTTTGTTGCAGTAAGAGAAATGTTGTCGACAGCAGGTTGAGAGACATTTTCTATCAAATGTTTTACATGTTGCTTATCTTTCACAAAGGTGTCAATGTATCAATCAATAGCCAATATTCCAAGAGATACTTTTGATTTAAAATTTTTATTATAATTTATGTGCCATGAGTTATGGTGTGGCTGGGGAATGAGTACATCCATGTTGCTATGTCAACATTCATTACACAACTTCAAAGCACACTACTTTTCTATCGAAAACATCAGAACATGAAAGCATTAGTGAATAAATGAGAATATATTTAGAGAGAACACTTAAATTACTACCATAGCAATAAAAAAACAAACAATAGGTTTATTTTTAAGGTTAAGCTTGGAGATGTGAAGTTGAAAGTAGAATGATTTATTAGACTTAAGTAGGTGTGCAAAGAGGAAAAAGAGAGGAAAGAAGGAATGAAAGAAGGATGAGAGCTAACAATAAAGGAAGTTTTTACACTCACAGCTACTATTTTTAATTGTCAGGACTGTCCTCTGTAGTACGCATGCATTAATTTATCCAAATATATCCACTGACCCTCATGATGGCATCCCCTTTGAAGTTGAAGAATCCAATTACCAAAGTTTATATGACTTGCTCAAGCACACACACACACACACACACACACACACACACACACACACACACACACACAAGCATGCATGACCATGAAGTGAAATTTTCATATTTGCATTAAGTATGGTAGCTGATTTGATATTTAAACAAAGTATTATAATTCTAAAATCTACAAATGCAAAAAATGTACTCTATAAATCATACCATCTTCAGTACAATGAGAAATAATGCGAAGATGCTATCTCTATTCTCTGTAGAGAAAGTCTCTGAAATCTTGACCTATAAACATTAGTCATACCCAACCTTTCCTTCTTCAGCAGAGAGGTGAGACAGTGCTCAGGCAGGGGAGGAGCCGAGTGCTACACAGGCTTTGTAGTTGTTGTTCTCACATGGTCTCAGGGCTCCAGAAAATGGAACCAAAGTTTCCTCCTGAATTACACCCAGACTTTCAAGAGAATTTGCTGAGAGGCTCTGAATCTGAGAGACAGAGCCTTAGTTCTTTGGGGTTTAGAGCATTCCAAGCAATGTATGTTTCCAATGTGTGTGTTTTTCATTTTCTCCAGTGTTTTTAAAACTTTAAATTCTCTATTAATATGAGGGATTTTTTTCTTTTAATTGTTTTTTAGTTTCTATTCAATACTTTCAAATCTCATCATATTCAGGAACAATTACACTATTATGTAATTGATGAATCCAGTGTCTCTCCAGAAGTGTGACAAAATGGTTGCTTGCTTACTAAATTTGAGAGATACGTTTTCTAAAAAAGGCCTCTATCCATAATTTGTGTCAAGTGGTATATAATTTTAGAAATACCATGATGAGGATTGTTCATCAAAGAAAAAAAATAATAACATTTAAGAGATAAATATTAATTGAACTGCATTCATTTCCTCTAAGAATCTTGATTTTGAAAATTCATAACTTTTTTGATAAAGAGATTTACTCTTTAATCTGAATTAGCCTGGGAATCTCTGCAATTCAATTGCCTCTGGCCACAATCACCAAAGCTTCCAACATGAACAACCCGGCATGGATTAAATCATTTAGTTAAAGCTAAAAACACATTTTCTAGAGGATAAAGGAAATTTTCTCTTTTCATTTCATCTGAGACCTGATGTTCAGATTTCTTTAATATAGTGCACAATATTGAGACTGTAGCTTGAGTGAAATCTTGGAAGTGACTCCTTATATCTTTTAAGAGAGAGACTATACTAAACATTGTATAACATTATATTGTTTTACTTTTAACCATAGTATTCCATTTATTTTATACATGAAAATTAAAATATGAAGGTTTCCTTTTTTAGAAAATTTAGCAAGGAGGGTGCCAGAACAACCATCAATTCAAGAGTGTATGAATTTCAGATATAATGCCTTTTTTCTTTTAATTTAAATTTTAAATATGTGTCCTGACACTGAGGACCCAGCTGCCATAGAATATACCATACATCACCATGGAATTTATTAAATATTTGTGAAAAGGCAGCAGCTGATAATTTCAGCCTCTGGTCCTGGTTTAAACTCATTTTAGCATCCTCGAGTTTATTCTATACCATAGTAGGCTTACTTTCTATTACCTCTA
Organism: Zapus hudsonius; assembly: GCA_004024765.1. Classification (NCBI taxonomy): domain Eukaryota; kingdom Metazoa; phylum Chordata; class Mammalia; order Rodentia; family Dipodidae; genus Zapus; species Zapus hudsonius. The sequence continues at coordinate 11,515 of PVHP010047219.1, forward strand.
TTACAAAAATCAAAGTTGAATAGCATAAACAATATTATGAAAAAAGTAGGGAATATAATGCAGAGAAAACTTTGTACCTTTGTAAACTTTAGTGTGATTTCTTAAGTGTAAATCATAAAAAATGAGGCAGAAAATGTCAACATAAAGGAAACATGAGAATGGGTGGGTTTGGGACCAAAATTAGCCTTGCTAGAATGTATCAAATATTCAACAATTTTTAATTGCAATAACATGACATCTTCATCACTTATGTTTTCTGAGAGAGATGATTTAATTTCTCATAATTTCTGTTGCTCACTAGACTTTTATTATTTACTCTAACAAAATCAAAACAGATTTTGAAGACATGTTCTTATACCTAGTAAAACAATACCTCCAATTTTCCAATGTTTTTAGTAACAAAGTTTCTTCACATCATGGAACCATATCATGTAAATGTTAGTGTCAGTTGATAAATTTCTTGAAACTATAGGCCTATAGCTCAGATAAAATCCAAAATATATTTTGATACTGGAAAGACACAAGGTAGTACTCTTAGGGAACTTTGGAAGTCTCATCAATTGTACTAGAAAAGATGCTTCTCATATTCTCACTTGCTCAATTTTTTCCTTTTGACATGAAAAAAAAAACAGCTAAAAAAGTAAATAGCTGTTGGAAGATAATGAGAAGAGGTATTACTTTAATTTGGTTCCATTCTCCTTGTATAGAGACAGAATTGGTATCTCAATAGAGACCTATAAGAAACTGATTAAAGTATTCTAGGATTTAAAAAGAATAATATTGACATGTATTAAATCTCACACTGATTTTATGGTTTGTTTGATTCAGTAATTTTTTAAAACTTATCTATTATTAATAACTAGCTACACTGTATGAACAAGTCTTCTGGTCGTTCCCTGATTCAAAAATTTTTTCTATGTCTGTGTAATGAAGTCTCCATAAAAACTCAAGAGGACCAGAATACAGGGAGATTCTAGATGGCTATATTCACTAAGGTTCTTGGAGCCTAGAAGGGAATGGAAGCCCCTCACTCCTACTTTATTCCTCACTCTAATCTGTCATCTGCAGCCCTTGTAATATACTTCACAATATGTAATTAATAAGTCAAAAATAATTTTTCCATGAGAACAAATGATTATTTCACTCAAAGTGAGGTTTTACTTTTTGCCAGTGAAAGGTGTGAAACAACCCACTTAGAAATCGAGTATTAAGTACTTTGCAAAATTATGTTTGTAATATGAAAATGATCACCTAAGAGCTGTGGCGAGGCATTTTTTTATATGTATGACAAATATACTAGAGATAAGCCTTTTAGAGCCTTCTCTTAAGAGTTAAACTTCTGGTGGCACATGTCTGCATGTCTGAATTCCTATCACTCAGCAGCTAAAAAGGCAGACTACAAGAGAGGACAGACAGGACAACACAGGAAGCTTCTTTCAGGTGTGAGGACAGCCAGAGCCACACAGAGATC
>PVHP010047220.1:0-12980 GCA_004024765.1 Zapus hudsonius
GACGCCCGCCCCTCCCCGGGACGCCCACCCCCGGGCGCCCACCCCCGGCCCATCCCTCCCAGCTCGCCCCCGAGCCAGCCTGCGCCCCGGGGACCCGACGGAGCGCCGAGCCCCGCAGGCCGGCGGGCGCGGTTGGCGGCTGCGGACGTTCGGGGCGACGGAGCCCGCGGCCGGGGGCGTCGCCGCCTGGTGGCGGGAGTGGGGAGCCGCGGCCCCCGCCCGCGCTGAGCGCTCCCGCCTCGGGGCCCACGCCCCAGAGGCGAGGCCCCACCGATTTCCCAGGAGACAAAGCCGTGATTAAGGCGGTTCCTACGGTGGCTGGTGTTATTAGGCCTGATGAGTATCACGAGGGACCCGTCATTAAGGTCTCCCCATTATTATTGTCGTTATTATTTAGCTTTTATTATGTATTCTGTATTTTCAAAGCCCTCGTCCACTTATTATCCCCCTGGACTTTGCAAACACAACAGAGCGGCAGGCAGGTGACAACTCCATTTTATAAAACAGGGAAACTGAGGCACTGTAATTAGTGCAGAGTGCGTGGATTAAGTGAGTCAACAGTAGTTACGTCTTCCTGGCTGCGAAGTGTCATGGATTCCAGTAAATGGTAAACCTGACTTGGGAAACTAGTTTCTCTCAACCTTTTATGACCCAATTAGAGACCCAGTCAGAGAAGTTTCCAGACTGATCAAGCTCATTATGTCCAGCACATGGGTGATCTTAGTTGCTCTTTATTTTGTTTTTACAAGTCAAATTATTGTTATTATTTATACTGGATTTTGTTAAAATGTATTTACTATATTTATTTTAAAATATTTTAATTTATTTATTTGATAGAGAGAGGAGAGAGAAAAGGGGCCCCCGGGTCCTCTTGTCGCTGCAAGTGAACTCCAGATGCCTGTGACCCCTTGTGTGTCTGGCTTGTGTGGGTGCTGAGGACTTTCGCCCTGCAGGGAGGCCCTGCAAACAGGTGTCTCTAACCCCTGGGCCATCTCTCAGCCCCTTTCAAAAGTAAACCGGATTGGCTTGGTTTGGAGAGCCGTTGATTCTTCGAGACAAATACTTCCTTCATTAGCTACCACGAGCCGCAAGAAGATTCCAGAAAACTCTTGTCTTAAAGCCTTTCAGAGACAAGAACACTATTCTCCCTCTTCAGACTCTTTCCCTTTTCCAGAAAAGTCCTCAGAGGGCGACTGGCTATTTCTTAGCTCCAGCTCCTCCCACCCAGGCGCCTCCCTGTCTTCAAGAGCGGCCCCAGGTGCACCCACCCCGCCTCTCGACAGGGACCTGCAAAGCTTAGGGTCCAGACAGGAACTTGGAGAGGCTGGTCGTCCGGCCACTGCTTGGAACCTTCAGAGAGTTCTTCCAACCCAGGTCCCTAAAGCAACGGGTCTCAGTGCAAAGTTGCTGGTTTCGAGGACTCAAGTCCGGCTCCTCGGTGTTCCTTTAGCTCAGCTGCTCGCTCATTCGTTCAGAAGGAATGTCTGTCTGTCTGTCTGTACGGTCAGCTCATTTCCACACATCAAGGCTTTGTGGCCGATTCCCCACCACCACGAAAGAAGAGGAGCCGAACGGATCAAAGGCTCCAGCTCCCGAGCATGCAGAAGTTCAAGGTCACCTTCGCCCTCTGGACATTGTAGATGGACGAGGAGCGCCAAGGCATGGAGAGGAACTGGGAATGAGCTCAGGCATTCCCAGCGAGCGGGGCGAGGGCCGTCCACATTAACTGTGGCAGTGAAGGGGTCTTGAGGGCCAAGACTGCCCGTGGAAATGGCTGCGGCTGCTTAGACCCCCAGAGTCCTTCAACCTCCAGCCAACGGGGAGGCCGGCTTCCCGCGAGAATCGCCCTTCCTCAGACAAGAACCCAAGAGAGCCCTGCTGTCCTAGTTGGGAAACAGGAATGTGGGTAACATGGTCAGAACCCGCACGGTGGCCCAGCCCAGCACAAACTAGACACGGGAGAATCGGGGAGGCATTATCCTTCCGCAGCGGTGAGATATTGACAGGCGACCTGCAATCTTCTGTGAGGCTAAGGAGCTTGGAGCTTTAACTGGAACCTCGGCTCCAGGGCTGGGAAGTTGGGCCGGAGACCACCAAGTTTGACTCCCAAGAACCCATGTAGAAAGCTGGGCGCACACGTCTCTGATCCCAGAAAGGGCGAGGAGGGGGAGGGGAGGCCAGAGAATCACAGAGGGACAGCAGCCGTGGGTTCAGGGAAAGACCCCACCTCAAAGAAGGAAATACTTGTCAGTGGAACAATGAGAGGACACCTGGAGGGCTCCTCTGGCCTCTGCACACCTATACCGGGGCACACAGCTGCACACACACAGAGGCAGAAAACAAAGAAATCTCAGGCCCCTCATTTATGAACTAGAGCCTTTCAGTTTCTTCACCTCCACAGGTTGATGTGAGGATTTTAAGAGCCAATGTGTGTATATGTGTGCTGATCATGTCTGCTCCATTGTCAACATAATTCAGATATTAGCGTTTGTCATCATTGCAGGTTTTGAGAGAGCTTCCTGCTCTGTGGCCCAGGCTGGCCTGAATCCCCAATTCCTCCTGCTTCAGCCCCAAGTGCAACAATACCCAGCTCATGAAATAAACTTTAATTAAACATATCCAAACTCCCCGAGCTTAAGTTTTCTCATTGTAGAACAAACACCCTAACAACACCGTCTTGCAGAGCCACCGCTCATCTCGGGTCTGGTCACTTAGCAAATTCCCATTAAGAAGATAGCCAATGAATTTAGCCCCCAGGAATATTCTTTTTTGTATGCTCAGTGGCAGAAAAGATGCAAATGCAAACAGACCTAACCCATCAGTGTAGCTTACAACTAACTTGCATGGATATTATTTGATCTGGTTGCCAAGAACCCGGGCTAGCAAAGAGCTCAGGTGGTCACCGCGCTGGGCCGCTCAGGAAAGCGCCGGCCCGTCAGCAGCCAGGGAGTCTCGTCTTCTCGTTCCAGCTCGCCTTCCTCTTCAAGCTGCCTGTGGGCAGGAGCCTTGGGAGGCGCGGGCTGGGTGAGTCAGGGAAGCCGGCCGGACTCTCCAAGGGGCCGTTGCTGCCTCGGCATCTTTCCTCCTGGCCGAGGACTGAGGTGCGCTGGGCAGTGGGCCAGGGGTGGGTGCCTGATCCCTGCGGGGCGCCATGTTCGGCTTTGCAGCCAGGCCAGCGCCCAGGAGCGCGCGCGGTCTCAGTCCCGCCCGAGCGTTGGCGCCACGTTCCCTGGAGATCCGAGCGCCGCTGGAAGGAGTCCCTGCGCCTTCACTGGGCGCCTCAGAAGTGCCACCGCAGAGGTGGACCAGATCACATCTGGAGATTCGCTCCGGGGAAAGCAGGATGGCAGGGAAACAGCTCTCAGCCAGGAAGCCGCCAAGGAGAGCCTGCCGTGTGCCCGCCCTCGAGAAGGCCCTGGGCGGGAGACGTCAGGAAACCAGGGGCTGGGCCATCGCTTTCCCCGCCTGAAAAGCAGGGCCCCGGATTCCCATTCAGCTCTAAAGAGACGGGGTCTTAATGGCCCTCGCCTCAGACCTCGATCTCGCTGGGTAAGGCGATCTGAAGCGGCTGCGCATGAACGAGAGCAACTCGGCAGGACAGGACGCGACGAGGGGCCTGGAAGCGGCCCGGCGCCCCGAGCAGCCTGCGCTCTGCGCCTCGACCACCAGGTGGCGCCGCGGCGACGAGGAGGCGAGGGACGAGGCTGGCTGGCCAGGAGGCGGCTCTGGGGACCGGCCTTCTCGCCAGGCTCGCCAGGACCGGGAGCCGGGCTTCGCGGAGCTGGAGGCAGGCAGGCCTGGGCTTCCTTCTCCGGCCTCGAGAGAGGGGGCAGTCTCCGGGCTTCTGGGCCTGGCTCCCACCCCACTAAGAAGCCGCTCCTGGCCCCGAGCCTGGAGCCCACACACCCCGGTTGGGTTGTTTAAGGCCTCGGAATCTCCAGCCCATCTACGGAATTGGGGGATTGAGTGCGTTTCTTACGAGGCATTCGAGCAGGTTTGGTTCCTCCAGGACGTCAGACACGCGCGAGTCGACGCAGAAACCAGCCTCCAGGAGCCTTGACGTGAGACCCCGAGACCAGAGCACGGAGTTAACTCCCACCAAACTCAGCTCCGCCAGGCAGGCGGCGGAATGGCGAGTGCCCGCCTGGCAGCTCGCGGAGCCCCTCGTCCCTCCCCAGGACTCACGCCACCTGGAACCTAAAAGCACAAGCGATTCAAACCTGAATCCACAACACATCCAGTACCTGCTCGTGGACCTTGACTTCTGTCCCCGACCATCCGTGTCTTTCCGTAGCCTGTGGCGTTCCGTTGAGTGGCTGCAACAGTTCACCCACTGCCAGTGCCTCTCTGACCATTTAAGCTTTCGTGCAGCACAACTCTTTTGCTGAGTGTGCAACACCCAAAAGAAGAAGAATGCAATCGTGGAAGCAATAAACGTGCTGGGAGATTAGAAGAGCAAGTAAAGAATCAAACACTGGGAAATGAGCAAATCAACAAGAATTAGTTCATACTCTCATTACAATTTTGCCTGGAAATTATCTCAATTCTCTCATTAAAAGATAGCAACGAGCTGGCTGGATTAAAAAAAGAATCTGGGCTGGAGAGATGGCTCGGTGGTTATGACACTTGCCAGCAAAGCCTAAGGACCTGGGCTCCATTCCCCAGCACCCACGGAAAGCCAGATGCACAGGGTAGCAAGTGTGTCTGGAGTTCGTTTGCAGTGGCTAGAGGCCCTGGCACGCCCATTTTCTGTCTCTAGCTCTCTTTTTTTCTCTCTCATAATAAATAAATTTATTTAATTTTTTTAAAAGAATCCAACTGTTTGAGACCTACAAAAAATACCTAACTGGCAAAGGTATATACTTAAGGTGACAGTGTAGAAAGTTCTATTTCAGGGGCTGGGGAGATGGCTCAGTGGATAAAACACTTGCTGTGCAATTCTGAGTACCCAAGTTCAAATCCCCCCACTCAATGTAAAAGCTGGAAGCTGTGACGGGCTTCTTTAATCCTGTGGGTGGGAGGAGTTCCAAGACAAAAGACTCTGCTTCAAAACAAGGTGTAAAGACCTACCTGGAAGTGGTCCTCTGACCTCCGCACGTGTGCCTTGGCATGTACACACCTGTACTCTCTCTCACACACACCCAATAAATATCTAATGTAAAAAGAAAAGGACATTATAAGCAAAAGGAATCCAAAAGCAATACAAATAGCTATACTGATGTCCACATATATAATAGTTGTAAGTGCATTTGGTTAAGAAAACATACTAATTAACTTAGTACAGTAACAGTGGGTCACTTCAATTAGCTACTTTCAGCAATATATAGGCTCTAAGATAAAAAATCAACAGGGAGCTGGGAAGATTGCTCAGTGGTTAAAGATGTTTGCTTGCAAAGCCTACTGGCCTGGGTTTAGTTCCTCAGCCACCCACATAAAGCCGGATGTAAAAACCAGCACAAATGTCCAGTACGTGCACACACAAAAAATGAATAAATATTTTTAAAATAAAGAAACAAAGCAAACTGTAGTATAGATCAAATGAATTTAACAGAATATTCTGTCCAATGACTGCAGAATACATATTATTTTCACCAGCTCATAGAACTTTCTCCAAAATAGATCATATTTTAGACCACAAAGCAAGTCTTCACAAATACAAAATTTTGAAGTGATTTCTTAATACTGCCAGATCATGATAGAATGAAACTAGACGTCAACAACAAAAGAGACTATACAAACACAGAGATTAAATTTTTCAGTAATTTTTGAAGCAGGCTCTCACTCTAGGCCAGGTTAACCTGGAACTCACTCTGTAGCCTAGGCTAGTCTCACACTCAAGGTAATCTTCCTACCTCAGCCTCTGAAAATTTTACAGCTCTGAATGCTTACATTAATCTCTTAATGATGTATCACCAAGTTTTAGAACAATTTACAGATGGCAGAAAAAAATCAGAAGAGAACCAAGATCCACTGATAAGATGAGATAGTCAACTGCCCACCATGAGACTTGCCAGGGCCCAGGAGAAATTGCAGAGGAAGTGGCAGCATGAAGACTGCTCTTGCTGCTGGCCTGACAACCAGCTCCAAGGTGATGGTGACAGACACAGTGATCAATCAAAACCTATCAAAACAAAAATCCAGAGGCTACAAAGAATGCAACACTAAATCAGATTGCCAACAGGCCTGCCATGGCTCAGGGATAATTTGGAAGAGAGGGTAGAAAGGTGGCAAGAGAGCCACAGAGTAGGTAGGAATATGCTGAGGCACAGTCCCCTCACTACCCCACAGGCCGACTGAGGCCTTCATGCCCCATAGTGAATCCCATAACCACAGTGAGGAGTGCCTTCAGGGTAACAGGAGCAGGGGGGAGGGGATATGTTATAACATATATGAATTTTTCAAAAGGTGGAGAGTGACTGAGGAAGACACTCAACATGGATCTGGCCACCACACACATACATATGCACCCTCCACACACATGTGCCCATAAACATGAGCACACATGCACACCTGTATGCACAGCACATGTACAAAATAAAGAAACCAGAAGCCAGCATTGTTGATGAACATAGATGCAAAGAAAGGAGAAAACTTCAAGAGAATAGAAATACACTTTGTCTAAAAGAATCAGACCTTCACATAAAGGCTACACGCGAGGAGCCCAAGGCTGACATGGGGATGGAGAAGGGCTGAAAGCATTGCTTCTAAAATTAGGAACGAGGCAACAAAGCAGGAAAAATAAAATAGAAACGGGGAAAAGTAAGTCAAATTTATCAATTTGCAGAAGACTTGATCCTTTACTTAGAATACCCTTAACGATTCATCCAAGAGACTTTTATCAAAATATCAGCAAAGTAGCAGAAGATAGAAATCAACTCACAAAACATCAGTAACTGGTTTGTTCACTAATAATGAACCCACTGAGAAAGAAATTGGAAAAACACTCCGATCCACAGTAGTCTGAGAAAACAGTAAACTCTGTGGAATAAACGTAACGGAGGAAGGGAAAGAGCCCTGCGAGGAAAAGTATGAAGCGCTGAAGAAAGCAAGCAAGGGAAACACTAATGTTCATAATAAGACTGTTCCTAGTTAATACTGTGACAATAGCCATACTAAAGCCAGGGGTGGCAGCTCACACCTTCGATCTTGGCACTTGGGAGGCTGAGGTAGGAGAATCACTATGAGTTCAAGGCCAGCCTGGGCTACAGAGCGAGTTCTGGGTCAGCCTAGGTCAGAGTGAGACTCTGCCAAAGAACCACAATGACACAAATCCCAGTCATAGAATTCAAAGGTATTTACAGATTCATTGCAGTCGTCATCAAACTACCAATAACATTTTCACAGAATTAAAGAAAACAAGTCCTAAAAGTAATCCTCAGCAAAAGGAGTGATGCTGGGTGAAGTCATGCGAGCTGACTTCAAATGCCACTGAGTCTCAGAGAAACCAGCTCAGCAACATGTAAGACAGCAGCTTGGAGTCGGTAAAGCAGGCGACCCAGAGAGAAGTGCACAACGACAGCCTCTGCTTTGTTGGTATGTGGTGTGTGTGGCTGTGCACTTCTGTGCACCCAGACCAGGGGAGGTGTGTCATTTTCCTCTACCTTCTCTCATTTCCCTGAGACAGTCTCCCTCTGAATCTGACTGGCTGACAAGTTAATGCCAGGGGTCCTCCTGTTTCTACCCCCACCTCCCATCAGTGCTGGGGTCATAGTTATGCGCAACCACACTCAGCTTTTCATGTGGGTGCTGAGGATTGAACTCGGGACCTCATGCTTGCATTACAGATCCTCTTAGTCCCTGAGCCATGTCCCAGCCCCAACACAGCCTCTGACCATAACAGCACCAAGAACATGCGAAGATCCACGAAACCAGAATGCTCTCTGCTCTATGCCATATCGATACGGTGTAAACAAAAACCACTCAAATGGATCAAAGACCTTCATAGGGGACATGAAATTCCGAAACCACTACAGGAAAACATGGGAAGCCCTTCAAGGCATAGGCATAAGCAATGACTTCCCGAGTAAGGCTCCAAAAGCTGGGGAAATACTCGCAAAGGTGGGAAATGGGATTGCGTGAAATTGGAGAGCTTCTTGCACAGCACAGGAACACGACCGTGAAGAGACCATGTGGAATGGAGGCCATATTGGCCCTTCATGCCACAGAAGATTACTATTTAGAGCCTATAAATAGCCCAAATGCGCAGGGCTTTTGTATAAACATAAGCTCTCACTTCTCTTACACATTCAGGAGTGTTATTGCTAAATAATGTGCTAGTTTTGCTTTTAATTCTTTTTAAGAAAACTTGTTTTTTTATCAACAACCTTCATACATATACACAAATACCCTGATCATAACCCTCTCCTACCACCCTCCTTTGCTCCCCTCACTTTGCATCCTCCCCTGACCCCCTTCTTCATTCCAACTACTTCCTCTTCGATTTTGATGTCGTTGTTTATTTATTTATTTATTAGGTGCTCTCATATGGTGCGGGTCCTGACTGCAATGACCAGGCTGGGTCCGGAAGCCAGTGCTCCAAGACACTCCTCCTACCCTTCAGCCACTGCATTCTGTCTACCACTCTTCCACAATGGTCTCGGAACCTTGGAGGGTGGGTAGAGATACCTCGCTTCAACGTCACTTCTTCAGAGCACTGTGAGTATTGAATTACCCCAGTGGTCACCGCCATGTGAAAAGAAGCTTCCCCAACCAAAAGTGAGAGTAGCATTAATAAATGAGCCTACACATAAATATTTAGAAGGCTATTTGGTGGGCAAAATATATCCTTTTAGCCAGACAACAGCAGTAGTTACCCCAGGGCTTATGACCTCCCTAGCCACAGGCATTTGATTAGGTTTTCAGTACCAGGCACGGATTCCCTCCAGGGGAGTGGGCCTCAAATCCAGAGAGTGGTTGGGTTCTCCAGTAACAAACATGCCACCATTGCACCGATTGGCAATTTTGCCTGGATGACCTTGCGTGACCTTGTGTTAAGTTCTCTAAGAAGATGACAACTGGGACCTGGTGATATAGCTCGGTTGGTAGAGTGCTTCTTGGCATGCATGAGCCCCTAGGTCACTCCCTAGTATCAACCAGATGTGGTGCCACACTTGTAATACTAGCATTATAGAGGTTGAAGCGGGAAGATCAGAAGTTCAAGTTCATCCTCGGCGATGTGATGTCAAGGCCAGCTTGAGAGATGCATGAAATGATGCCTCACAAAATAAATAAATAAATAAATAAATAAATAAATAAATAAATAAATAAATAAATAAATAAATAAATAAATAAATAAGTAAGACAAGCTATTTTCATGGTCATCCTCAGCATATTTGAGGCCAGCCTTGGCTACATGACACCTTGTTTCACAGAAACCTTTTTTCCTCTGTGTTATATTGTCTATGATGTGTTTTCTTGGGAATTTCTTTGGATTTCTTGGCGTCTACCCAGCTTTCTGAATCAGCAGGTCGTGTCTTGTCAAATCTGCAGTGCTCAGACATCATTCTTCAGGTTTGTTTTCAGCCCTGCTCTGCTTCTTCTCTTGCTCCTTTTCACAGGTGTTTGTTGTGCTTTGCTTATCTGCCTGCTTTTGTTTTCAGAGCTTATTTGCATTCTGGTTGCTTCTCTGACACCCACCCTGGGACAGAAGAGGGTTAAAGAAGCCATTGACCTTGGCTCAGCATTGTCTTTGGGTCCCAAACCAGTTTTCCTTCTTGTCGCTACTCTTCTGCCTGCCTGTGTTGGCTACAAATATGTTTCCAATAGAACATACTAGAAATGGGCAAAATTATGTGCATGTCTTCCAGAAATAAGTAATGGTTGATTTTATAGCCAGATATCTTACTAACTGTATCTCAAGCCTAATAATTAAAAATACTTTTATTGGGTCTTCTACTTTCATAGAATTATCATTTTGCAAATAATGACAGGTTTGTATCTGTCTTCCCAGTCCTGGTCCTCGCCTACATTTTGCTTGCTTTGGTGTTGCTGTAGGTACTTATATTATTGAGTCCTTTGTCTCACGACCACAGACAATTAGGCCCAGAGATGACAAGGACTGAGTCAGGTAGGGAAGATGTCTTGAAAAGCTTTGAAAGTGCCCCCAGAGGGTCAGAGCAAAGGTTTTCAGGATTTCGGCGTCCGAAGAAGAGTAGGAACGGGTGGGGAGGAGATAGTTGTGCTTTCTGAGAGCTCAGAAAGCGGCGGGCTCAGCACTGAGGGCCTGGAACAAGCGTCTCTTTGGGGAGAGCGGTTCCTCCCGCTTCTTAGTGCGTCTCCAGGTGAAGGGTGACTCATTGACAGTCTCCATTGGATTAACGCTAACTCTTCTTCTTTTTAATTACTTACCTGTGCATGTGACTGCACACAAACACTCTAGGGTCTCTTGTCTCAGCAAGCAATTACCAGATGGGTTTTTGTTTGTTTGTTTGTTTTGTTTTTGCAAATGGTTTACATGGGTGGCTTGGGAATTGAACCTGAACCAGCAGGCTTTGCAAGTAAGCACCTTTAACAGCTAAACCATTTCCCAGTCCCTTGATTAACTTTTTTCTTTCTTTCTTTCTTTTTTTTTTTTTTGGTTTTTCAAGGTAGGGTCTTAGGGTTTTACTCTAGCCCAGGCTGACCTGGAATTCACTGTGTAGTCTCAGGGTCTCGGGGTGGTCTTGAAATCATGGCAATCCTCTTATCCCTGCCTCACAAGTGCTGGGATTAAAGATACGCACCTCGGGCTGGAGAGATGGCTCAGTGGTTAAGGCACTTGCCTCCAGTGCCTAAGGCCCCGGGTTTAATTCCCCAGGACCCACATAAACCAGACCCACAAGGTGGTGGCCCTGATGTGTGCTCTCTCTCTCTCTCTCTCTCTCTCTCTCTCTCTCTCTCTGTACCTGTCTACTTGAAAATGAATAAATAAAATATTTAAAAAAAAGATATGCACCTCTATGCCCAGTTTGACTCTTAAAATTTTTTTTATTTACTTAAGAGACAGAGAGAGAATGGTGCACCAGAGCCTCCTGCCACCGGAAACACGAGCTCCAGATGCGTGCACCACATTGTACATCTGGTTTTACGTGGGTTCTGGGGAATCAAACCAGGCCCATGAGGCATCAGGTTTTGCAAGTAAGTGCCTTTAACCACTGAGCCATCTCTCTCCCCTCCTGGACATACTCTTAAGGAAGGAAGCGTAGCTCTTACCCCTCCCCCTTCCTCCTTTCATACCAGGGTTGGGAGGTGAGGCTCCTCCTACAGCGACCTTCAAGTCTGCTGATATTTACTTACTTACAGTAGTATGCTGGCTAAGATTTAAGAGTTCTAAAACAATACTGAATAAAGTATGATGAGAAAGTTGAAAAACTGAAACCACATTTTTCTCAATTTCAGAGTCTAATTTTCAACCTTACCATGACATGTAGGTGTTGTTGGAAGACTTTTAAGATGCATTACATAAATAACATTTCCCCCAGCCTCACTTCACTGTTTTCATGTCATTATTCATGAGTGTTGAAGAATTGTTGGGGGCCACTGTCAGGCCGAACCGTGCTAACGGCATGCTTGACACGTGAAAGGACCTTGAGCCAAGCATGTTTATAAACATGTTTATGTTTACCGCAGATTAAATAACATAACTCCAACCCTAACAACAGGCCCCATGCTCTGTTTACAGAGCCAAGTTTTCTGGAATATCGTCTAGGATTGGGGTAGAAATCGCTTGCAATCAAAGAGGAGAAACCCTGAAGTGAACACTGACTGTTGGTCCCGTACTAGCCAAGGTGGAGGCAGCCCGATGTGAATGTCCCTGGTTATTTGCTTACAAGAAAGGAGATTCCAGGGAAACATCAGAAGCTCCTGTCCTGGTCCCCACCTTTAGTCAGCCCTCAGGAGGCTGAGAGAAGAATCGAAAGTTTGAGACCAGCCTGGAACGCACAGCGTATAAATAAATACAAATGAACAGGTCACGTATTTCTTGGGATAACTCTCCTTTTTTCTTGACCTGTGCTTATCAAACAATTACCTGGAATTCTTGTTATTTCTCCCTTGACTTCCTTCTTCTGTTGGTAATTGTTAGTTAAAAGTATCAGTAAGTCTGATAATTGGAAATGCTGAAAAGTAATCATCTCAAGAGGCCTGTGTCTATCTGGTTGGCCTGAGGAGCTGAAGACTGTGGTCCATCATGTTCCCAGGAGGGTTCCCACACTTGATGAAACACAGCCAGCCACCCCACAACCCCTTCTACCCACCACACGAGGATCCGAACTGTGAAATACATAGACATAGTGGTTGACTTTTTGGTTTTTTGTAAGGTCTCACTCTAGCCCAGGCTGACCTGGAATTCTTTATGTAGCTCCAGGATGGCCTCAAACTCATGGCTATCTTCCTACCTCTGCCTCCCAAGTGCTGGTGTGACACTCAGGTGTGTATAGGGACCGCTCCTCCCCTTCCAGCCCCTCCCCTTGAATGGGAGGTGTCTAGTTAGAGCTACAACCTAGGTGCCAAAACTGATTGGTCAGATATGAACCAATCAGCTGTCCCTCTAACTCACCTGGGGAGGACTTAAAACTAGCTTCCCTAGAGGAAGTAGGCCCTCTTTTCCCACATGGCAATGGAGTAGAAGGACTGCTGACCCAGGCCTCAGGGAGGTAAGGCCTGTACCCCTACCCCGCTGGGGTAGGGGGCAGGCTCCAGACCTTTCTCTCATGAACCTCTCTTTTTCACAAAGGGAGCTTTTCTGTTATCTTTTCTTGGGCTGTTTATCTAACTAAATAGTAAAAGCTCTGTGAACTCTCTGACACGTGTTTTCCCCACACTGGTGGCAGGAAAACTCTATGACTTCCCACATCCAATTTCCCCATCCAACTCCCCTTTTCCTGATCTACTAAATTAGAATAAATGTGTAATTAAAATTTAATTCCGTCCCTGGGTACAATTCTTTGGCATTAGAGGACAAGAACTCGGAGTAGGAGGAGGGGGAAGGGAGGATTCCAAAA
>PVHP010047221.1:0-12979 GCA_004024765.1 Zapus hudsonius
TTGTGAGAGCCGTGGTGGGGGAGACGGTCCGGAGGCATAGCACCCATCAGTAACAACACACTTGGGTAAGGAAGACCGAGATGAGTACTAAGATATACAGGATCCCTTGCCACAAGGACTAATACAGACAGCCCACGAAGGAGGATATACAACTGATCAGGGATGGGGAGGGGGGGAAGTGGGGAGTTCGGGATAACAACGCATGGTTTGCCCACTAAATAACTCATTATGGATAATAAATAAGAAAAAAAAATACCTTTAAAAGAGAAAAAACACTGTTGAGAAGCAATGAGAGTTAATATCCTGACTTAGCCTCTGATGTTAGGGGACCATCATTCTGCCTTTTACTGCTGTCCATTTTATTTAGTCAAGGTGATATGGTAGGAAAAGCAAGTTGCCTGTTGCTTAGCATATATAAATTTGTAGTTGGTATTTGTGAGACCAGTGCTTTAAAAGAAGTTATATAAATGCACTCATAAATTCTAAATTCCATTCTAAAAAATATAGAAAAGTAGAATTATAGGGTCATGGCCGGGCGTGGTGGCGCACGCCTTTAATCCCAGCACTCGGGAGGCAGAGGTAGGAGGATTGCCTTGAGTTCAAGGCCACCCTGAGACTACATAGTGAATTCCAGGTCAGCCTGGACTTAGAGCGAGACCCTACCTCGAAAAACCAAAAAAAAAAGAATTATAGGGTCATCGCTTGACCTTTCTGTTTTTACGTACCCAAGAAAATTAAAAATGTGTTAAACAAGCTGTGCATGAGTATTCATCATAGCATTCTGTTTTGTTTTTGTTTTGTTTTATTTTTGTTTTTCTAGGCAAGGTGTCACTCTAGCCCAGGCCGACCTGGAACTCACCATGTTGTCTCAGGGGTGGCCTCGAACTCAGTGATACTCCCACCTCTGCCTCCCTCGTGCTGGGATTAAATGGGTGCACCACCACACCTGGCCTCATGGTTGGCAGTCTTAATAGCCAAAAAATGGAAACAAACCAAATGTCCATTACCTGAAGGCTGCATAAACAAAATGCAGCATAGATATACAATCATTTGTCAATAAAAAACTACTGATACATTATGAATAAACCTTGAAATTTTGCTCTATCAAAGAAATCAGTCACAAAAGATGACATAATATTTGATTCCAGCAAATAAATAGATACAAAGAGTAGATAAGTAGCTGCCTACATTTGGGGGAGTAAGTGGGAATGACTATTACTGGGTTCAGGATTCTTTCTGAAATAATGGAAGATGCTCCAAAGTTGAATGTAGTCTTCTTGGCTATGCAACTGGGAGTATACTAAAAGCCATTGATTCAATACTGTACATAGGAAAGGGATGAGCAGTTATAACAACTTTGCGTGGATAGGGGCTGTGCTATGTTAGTCAAGCAATCTACCACTGAGCTCTATTCCTAATCTTTATATATACATAAACTTTTAGCCAGTAATATAGTTGGAAGCCAGGCATGGGAGCATACATTTTTACTCCTAGAGCTAAGGAGGCTGAGGCAAGAAGATTTCATGTCTAAGGCCAACCTGAATATGTGAAAAAAAACAAAACAAAGAGGAGGCAGACAGGGCCAGAACAGAAAGAGTGGTATTTCAGAAGCTTTTTTTCTAGGTTGAATAAACTAATGGAATCTGACAACAGCTACATTTCTTGTTTGGATTCAGTGTTCACATAAAAGCGGGCTGCCAATTTGAAGTTTTATTGTTTTTGCAAGAAATGTTAACTTTTAACACTAGTTACTTTCAAAGTACCTCTCTGTTCACTGTTAACTGAGAATATCAAATACATGTATTTTGCTTGAGTGTTGAATCCAAACTTAAGGTTTGTACTCTTGACTATAAACACTGTTCCACTGTGCCCTTGCATTGCTCAAGTCTACATCCAAAATAATGGTGATGAGGCAGGAACTTTATCAACATTTGGCTACCTTCCATTATTTCACAAGAGGAACTAAAGAATAGCCAGATTTTCTAACCCTGTCTCTGTTGCAGTGATATTAATCCTAAATTTAAATTAAAATTTGATAAAAAATTGCATTTTAATGAAGTAATTTTTACATACTTTTGAAGGTTATAGACATCTTAAATAATGCTCATCAATTCACCATGTAGCAGTTTTGATGACCAGTTCTTATCTGAAGGCATTAATTATTAATTGCTACAAATTTTGTGCTGTTGCACTGAAGTGGTTTTTAAAAGTTATTTTAAGCCAGACTTGGTGGTGCATGCCTTTAATCCCAGCACTGAGAGGCAAAAGTAGAAGGAAGGATTGCCATGAGTTTGAGGCAAGCCTGGGACTACAGACTATCAAAAACAAAACAACAACAACAAAAAAAACCCAAATTGGAAAAAAGGAACAAGAAAAGAAAGAAATTTTTTTTTTTTAAGTTGGTAGTACTGTGTCTTGAGGAGCACTCATCTTGGTTTCATTTTTGCCCTTTAGGATACAGATGAGTTTATTTTGCCAACTGGAGCTAATAAAACCCGAGGCAGATTTGAACTAGCCTTCTTTACCATTGGAGGATGTTGTATGACAGGTGGGTTTAGGAGTTTTTTTTCTTTATATGTCCTTAGTTCAAGTAGTTGATGATGATTAAATGGAAAGCAACTAGATTATTGATATCAGGTGGTTTTTTAAAAATTATTTTTTATTTAATTGATATTCACTTTTGGGGTGGGCGTTGCAAAGAACACCAGATGCTTGCCCTACTTTGTGCAACTGGCTTATGTAAGTTGTTTGGGAATTGAACCCAGGCCAGCAAGCTTTGCAGGCAAGCACCTTTTAACTACTGGGGCTAGAAAGATGGCTTAGCAGTTAAGGTATTTGACTGCAAAGCAGAAGGACCCAAGTTTGAGTCCCCAGTACCCCCACGTAAAGCCAGATACACAGGTGTGTGTGTCTTGGGTTCGTTTGCAGTAGCTGGAGGCTCTGGTGCGTCCTCTCTCTCTCTCTCTCTCTCTCTCTCTCTCTCTCTCTCTCTCTTTCTCTCTCTCTCTCTTTCTCTCTCTCATAAAATAAAAGATAAGATAAAAAGTAAAATATTTAAAAGAAAAACAGGCTTGATCATCTTTTCCTGTTAGATAAAAGGGAGCCAGAAGTGTAGTGTGTGGTAAGGGTGTTTGTTTTACACATAAAGCTATATTATTTGGATAAATTATTATGGTTTACTAGGTGCTGCATTTGGGGCAATGAACGGTCTTCGGCTAGGATTGAAAGAAACTCAGAACATGCCCTGGTCAAAACCAAGAAATGTACAGTAAGTCCTGTGAAACTGTCTCGGAGTGATAATTGAATAATCTCTTCTTTATTAGTTTGGTGGTTACCACCTTAGATAACAGATGTTTAGAAAATTGATCTACTTTCCACC
The DNA here is from genome assembly GCA_004024765.1 of Zapus hudsonius. Classification (NCBI taxonomy): domain Eukaryota; kingdom Metazoa; phylum Chordata; class Mammalia; order Rodentia; family Dipodidae; genus Zapus; species Zapus hudsonius. Next base: position 3,380 of record PVHP010047221.1, read on the forward strand.
ACCCCACTTTGTTTTATTTTCTTTTTGCTTGTGTGTGTGGTATGTGCACTTGTATGTGCCCTCGTGGTGCCCCATGTGCTCACCTGCTGCAGGGGTCACTGACACAGTGGTGCACCACTGGGTGTCTTTTCTTACTAATTCCAGAGCTCATATGGCTATGCAGATTCTCAGGTCTCTGCTCTCCTATGGGATTGGAGTTATAGGTGAATGTGGCCACATCCAGCTTTTTTACATGGGATCGAGGGCCCCTTCAGGCCCTCATGCTTGTATAGGAAGCACACTTAACTAATGAGCCATCTCTGCAACCCAAGCCCACTTTTTATATTGTTCATTGTTTTTGTCTTATTCCCAAATGAAAGAAATCAAGTAATCCGTTTACTGTGTCTATATTTTGAAAAACAGTAATTTTGAATCAATGTTTCTCAGTTAGCTGGTACTACTATAACTTGGCTTCTTGGCTTTCCATTCTCTAGACTTGTATGTGATGCTTTAAAGGAGTTAAATTGCTGATAGGGAATTTGGAGCATCAGTATGCTTAGTTAGTAATGGATTGTTGTCTAGATTGCACACGAGCTTCTTACTGACGACTCTCCAGTTCTGAAGCGGGGAGCCACAACAACCTTAAGATTCCTAGAACTTAGAGGATGAGTTTGTTCTTTAAAGAATTTGAAGTTTGCCAAGTAAGGAACATACAATTAAAATGGTCAGAAAGTGTATAAAAGGTGCCTCTTCATTTTGTTGCAGGACAGTTTAAACGAGCTTATGTGTGTATTCTGCCAGAAGATGGCAGCAGATGTGCTCAGAGGCTTATTCAGCTTTTCTTCTTGCTTCTGTGTAGATCACCATATTATCAACTCAGATCCTTTAATATCTTTATGTTTGTATCTTAACATTTGCCCCTTGGACCAATTTTTTTTTTTTTACTTTTTAGAGTAGGAGAATATGTGAATATATTCAATAGATGACAAAATAACTTAATGAATACACATGAACCTTAATTCTTCAGCAGCCATCATCCTTGACCAACCATGTCCCATGTCTTTTCTTGTATTATTTTGAAACAAATCCTCAGTATGATGTTAAATATTGAGTAGAAAGTCTCTTAAAAAGTACCATTCTTTGTTTCTTAAAATAGTAGCAAAATAATAATTTCTGATTGCAGATCAGGAGGCAGTGTTAATAGTGGAAAGAAGGGAGGATTTAGAGCCAGGAGGGTAGATGTGGATTCATAAAACTTGTTTCATTTCTTATTGTTTTGTGATCTTGAGTAAACTTTGCTGCCTTCTGCCTTGAACAGCTGTTGAGAACTACACTTCATTTGTAAACAAAAATATACTTCTTTTTGCAGACATTACTAATTATATAACATTTTTTAAAAAAAACATATTTTTTTTTCTTACTGTAGACCTTGAGTTCATTTATTATTTATAATTGTACTTCTGTCATTTCCAGCAGCAGTTGGCTGTCCAGTCAACCATTTCTGCGATGGTGTTATGCTGCTGGGAGAGCAATGTCTTGTCTTCTTTATCCAGTTGCCTGTGTCTCTGTCCTGGTGGCAGGTAGCACTGGTACAGGGCAGAACTGCTTCCTTGAGTGCTGAGCTAATACTGCTGTGAGAGCAGACACTGTGTTTTCTTGTGTGTTCCTTCTCAGTTCTGCTTTGTTTTCTGTAATCTTAATATTCTTTGCTTTGATGCTATTTAATAGTCTAAATACATAATCCACTCTCTAAAAGAAAAACAATCATAGATCATTTTGTAAAATGCATTCTAGGCTATTATTCAAAAGCCTTTGTGTGTTTAATATGTACTTAGTAATTTATATATTAAATATATAAAATGTTCCTCAGACATTGTCCAGAGTATTGAAATTTTTATCCTAACCCTTGTTTTTATAGATGAAAATTGATGTGTATTGAAATTTAAGTAGATAGTATGATATATCTTAAAGCTAAGAAAACACTGGGGCTTGGGTCTAGGCTCTTTAACTACTATTATGGTTTTTAAGATTATTAAAAATAAAATGATCCTAAGTACAAATTCTTGTTTTTTTCCCCCCTGGTAGGATTTTGAATATGGTGACTAGGCAAGGAGCACTTTGGGCTAATACTCTAGGTTCTCTGGGTGAGTAGTAATCTTGTTTGATAACGTGGGTGTTTTGTTGTTTTTTGAGACAATGTCTCATGTAGTCCATGCTGACCTCAAATTCACTATGTAGTTGGGGATGACCTTGAACTTCTCATCCTCTTGCCTCTACCTCCTGAGTGCTGAGATAACAAATTTAAGTCACCACACCCAGTGCAGTGCTGGGCTTGAACCCAAGAGTTTATGCATATATTCCCAGCTGATAATAGGTTATTAATGCAAAGAAAAAATGTTCAGGGACAATGAACAATTTAGCCAATCAAGATTCTGGTTCTAGGATGTGAAATAATTACTAAATCTACTCTGGTGGGTAGTGTAAATAATACATCCTTGAAAAGTCCTTCAGACACTGCCTTCTCTTATCCTAACAAGAGACCAAGAACAATCATTTTTTAACTAAATGGTTACTTAGGTCTAAGGCAAGGGGCCACATATGTTAAATGGTCAAAGTCCTGTAGTAAGACATGACAGATTAGTCCAGACCTTTTGCTTTGTTTTGCTAAGTCTATTCAGTATTCAGTTGACCTCTGTAGATTTCAAGGCCCTAATGGTAGGGTTGCACTAAGCCTTTTATAGATAACTCAGGTACTCATAGTTCTAGACAAAGGGTAATTGAGTAGTGCTTGGCCAGAACCCAGTTCTTTCATCACATACTATTACGAATTGTTGGTTGTTTTGATGACTGATAATTAAGAATAGACCTCTGTGGCCAACTTTCAATGTATTTTTAAAATTTTTTTTTTTTTTTTTTTTTTTGCTTTTCACTAATTAAAGGAAAATGTAGACACCTCATTGAAAAGAGGAAGGGCCTCTTTTGTCTTAGCCTTGCCATAAAATTTGTAAGTGGTACGTTTTCACATAACACGAACATGAGCTTTTATAATATGAAAATACCACACCAGAGGAAGTGTGAGAGTCAACTGTAGATTATGAGAAAGGTAACAAAATTAGTGGTGTACTGGTGCATGTGTGTGCCTACTTTATGCATCATTAGTCAATATAACTCTTCTTAATTTTTGTTTTATGTGACTGAATATGTTTTTTTGAGACAGAGTATCAAGTAGCCCAGGCTAGCGTGGAATTTGACATTATATTGTGAAGGGTGATCTTGAACTCCTGATCTACCTGCCCTCACCTCTCAAATGCTGGAATTACAGGCTTGTACCATCACAAGTGGCTCTTTTTTAGACTTTTGTTAGGGTTTTTTTGTTGTTGGTGGTGGTGGTTTTTTGTTTTTGAGACTAGCCAAGGCTTGTGTGAAACCCACTTTGTAGCCCAAACTGGCCTCACATTTTAGTGTTCTTCCTACTTTTGCTTCTTCCCTACTGCTGGAATTATAAGCATGAGCCACCATGCCTGTATTTATTTTTATTTTTTAAAGAAAGTCCCTTTATTGATCAATCCAGACAATGCAGATGCTCTTGGTGGGCTTATTTATTTACTTATTTACACTCAGAAAGGGAGGGGGTATGCCAGGGCCTCCTGCCACTACAAATGAACTCCAAATGCATGTGGCACTCTGCATGTGGCTTTAGGTGGGTGCTGGGGATCAAGCCCAGGCCTTTGGGCTTTACAAACTAGCGTGTAAACTGCTGGGACATCTCTCCAGCCTGCATGTTTTACTGTTAGAAGCAGTGCTCCAAGCAGGAGTATCATCCTGAGTTTGAGATCAGCTTGGGCTAGAGTTGAGGACCTGCCTCAGGAAGAAAAAAAAAAAAAAAAAGCAATGTTCCAGTGATTGGTCTGTATGTATCTTTGGAAAAAAGATTGCCCTAAGTATGATTGCCCTACTGATTTTTGTTATGTTTTTATCTTTGATCACTTATATTTCCCCTTTAGCTTTACTATATAGTGCATTTGGTGTTATCATTGAGAAAACACGAGGTGCAGAAGATGACCTCAACACTGTAGCAGCTGGTACCATGACGGGCATGTTGTATAAATGTACAGGTAGGTGCTACTGATTGGAGAAAGAACTGAAGGATGATGCTTTTTACCTATGGTATTTAACAGAAATTTCATAGAGATGTCATATATGTATTTCAGTACAACCTAGTGGTTATTTGGTATTTGGGTTTTTTGTTTGTTTGTTTTTGTTTTCTAAGGTAGGGTCACTCTAGCCCAGGCTGACCTGGAATTCACTATGTAGCCTCAGGGTGGCCTTGAATTCATGGTGATCCTACCTCTGCCTCCTGAGTGCTAGAATTAAAGACATGTGTCATTGCACCCAGCTCAGGTTTTGTTCTTTTTGACGTAGATTCTATCTGCTATGTAGCCCAAACTGGCTCTGGTCACTATCCTCCTATTAGCCTCCTTAACACTGGCAGTACAGGGATGTGCCACTGTGCCTATTTGGCTCTCTCCCTAGTTCTTGGCAATCTTGTACTTTCTGTCTTTGAACTTGGCTACTCTCAGTACCTCATGTAAGTGTAATTATACAATATTTGTCCTTTTGTGACTGGCATGATTTATATCTTCTAGGTCCATCTGTGTTATAGCATGCATGTTCCAGAATGTACTTCCTTCTTAAAGGGTACATAATATGCCATTGTCCTTATACCATTATATTTGTATACCTGTTCCTTTAAGAAATCTTGTATGAATTGTGTGGGTTGCTTCTACCTCTTTGCTATTATAAATAATGCTACCCCAAGTATGGGTATTCAAATACCTGTTCATGACCTTGTTGACAGTTCTTTCATATCGATACCCACAAGTGGGACTGATGGTTATGCTTTATTGGCATTAAAAAGAAGGAAGATTTGCTGGGAGTAGAGTTCAGAGGTGAAATATTTGCCTAGCATACATGAGACCCTGGTGAAAAATAAAGATTCCTATACTTTTTATTCATTTTATTTATCTTAGACTAAACAATAAAATTTTCAGGATTTCAAGTTTCATATCAAACAGGATCTGATCTTAATCTGCTAGGAGATTGACGTTATATTCCTAATATAAATGTGAGTTTTTTTTAAACTGGTTATTAACTTAAAGAGAAATATCCAGATAAAAACTAATTTCCTTTTGTGTAGTTGTGTGTGCTCATGCACATGAGATGGAATCTAATGTAGTGCCTCAAGCATACTAAGCACACTATCTGCCACTGAGCTACACCCACAACTCAATGTCTATTTCAGTTTCATTATACTTCTTTTTGTAATTTTCATCAAAATAAACATATACATAATTTTAAATTTCAGGATTATTAAAGTCTAAAGGATTTTAGTGATCAGTCTCCTACCTTGACAATCCTTGCCTTAGCTAATTCCCTTTTCCTGAAAGCAGCTGCTATAATGCTTCACTATTTTTCTTCCTGTATCTAAATTTTATTTCTTGATTTATTTTATTTTATTCATTTTTTCAAGCAGAGAGATACACAGAGAGAGAGAGATAGTGAGAAAGAGCACCAGGGTGAGATCTGGCTTATGTGGGTACTGAGGAATTGAACCTGGGGCCTTAGGCACTGGAGGCAAGTGCCTTAACCCCTGAGCCATCTCTCTAGCCCCCTTATTTCTTGATTTTTAAAAAAGATATTTTCTACTGATCTCCTTTTGGGAAAATTGCTAAGTTCATTAAGAATTTTATAAGAGAACAGCCTGGTGTGGTGGCACATGCCTTTAATCCCAGCACTTTAGAGGCAGAGGTAGGAGGATCAATGTGAGTTCAAGGCCAGCCTATAGCTACATAGTTCCTGGTCAGCATGGGCTAGAGTGAGACCCTACCTTAAAACAAGCAAAAAGAATTGCTTCACAGACAAATGCCTATCAAACAACTTGAAGGAGAAGGATTTTCTTGGACTCAGTTCATTGTTTCAGAACGTTCAGTCATGGTGGGGAAGATATGATGAAGCAAAGCAGTTCATATTTCAGCAGACTGAAGAGCAAAGAGGAATGGTAGCGCTGGGTGGACCTTCTTGTTAATTCTTTTATTCTGTCTGAGTCCCCAGCTTGTGGTGTTCCCCCAGTTAATCTTCTGGAAGTGCCTTCAGAGATAGTGCAGGTGTGTCTTAGAAGTCAAGGTGTCCAGGTGTCCGTGAAGATTACTCACCACAGTGAGCTAGCTTTCCTGCCTTCATCTACACTGCCTCAGCTATCCTTTACTTGAATTCTCTTCAGGTCAAAACTGAACATACTAAAAAAGTATGTCAGTTATTAATACAGTGGTGAGCAAGATCCCTGGGCGCATATTTGAGAATTTGAGAGTGTTTATAAACTCTGAACTAATATCTAGTGTAGAATACTCACAAGAAAGGTCAATACTCAAATTTCTGGAAATTAACAGTAAATACTCAGGCATATGACTAAATGGAAATGCTGGTATGTAGAAAGTAAAAATGAATCAAAAGTCTAGTTAATGCCTAGTCTTTATACTGGCCTTTTAAGATCAGTCTTCTGTATATTTGCCTTCTTGCCACTTTAAGGGTTCCATGCCAGACTGTCCTTTTTCCCAATTGCCTTGGTGTGTGTGCTTGTGTGCGCCCTTGCCCTTGTATATACAGATGCACGTACTATATGCACTTGTGTAAGGAAGCCAGAGGAAGACATTGGGTGTCCTCCCTTCTTGCTCCTCCATTTTGTTTCATTGAGACAGTCCTTCACTGAACTTGGAACTGCTGTTTTGTTTTTATCTCCACACACACACACCTTTGTCTTTGGTTTTGGTTTTTAAACAGTGTCTCACCCTAACCCAGGCTGACCTGGAACTAACTCTGTAGCCCAGGCTGGCCTTGAGCTCAGTGATCCTCCTACCTCAACTTCCCCAGCACTGGGATTAAAGGTCTGTGCCACCATGCCCAGCTAGGACTTTGTTTTTATGTTCTCTTTTCTTAGAATGATCTTTCCAAAAATGATTTATCTGTCTTTGTTTAGATATCGCCTTCTAGAGGCCTCCTTTAAACACTGTAACACCGAAGTTTTGTGCTGTAGGGTAACTTACTGAGAGTCTGGTTACTTTACCGGATCTACATATTGAAAATACTTGTAAGTTGTATGCCCTCTGAAGTTCTGAGTTCCATTACCAGTTTGAAATGTTACCCACCATTGTTTTTTTTGTTGTTTTGTTTTGTTTTAATGCCAGTTGATGAAAGATTGCTTTATTTGTTTTGAGTTTTCAGTTTTGAAGCCATTTAACTCTAGCCCATTTTGGCCTCAGCCCCCCTAGTGCTGACTCAGTCACTTTGACCCTAATATCTTATGTCTCTCTTTGTTTTTCCCTAGTTGCTATTGTTTAGTGGTTAATTGCACTTTCCCCTGAAGTCTATTGTCATGCCCTTTCTCCTTTGTTACTGGGTGTGCCTTCCATTGATTTGTTGAAACATTAGCCTTTTCCTTAAATATGTTACATAAGCTGGGCTTGGTGGTGCACACCTTTAATCCCAGCACTCAGGAGGCTCACTGTGAGTTTGAGGTCACATAGTAAATTTCAGGTCAGCCTTGGCTAGAGCAAGACCCTACCTTGAAATTTTACTTTCTGGTAACTGGCCTGGATCCCATCTACTCAGGAGGATGAGGCAGAAGGACCACAAGTTCAATGCCAGCCTGAACAATTTATTACTCAGAAAGTTAAAGGGGTGTGGAGGGATATAGCTCAGTGGGAGAGTACTTGCCTTGTATGAAGCCCTACAGTCAATCCTCAATGCCTCAAAAAGAAAAAAAGAAAAGTTTTACTATTGAAAAAATGATAGCAATAATAAAAAAAAATCCATCAGGAGATTCTTTGGCATGTGAAGTTTAATTCTTCTCAAGGCTTGATATTCAATTTTGATAGTAATTTTAATGATTTGCTTACTTTAAAAAAAATGGATTTGTGATCCTTTGATTTACTTTGTGTGGGTGTGTGCTCGTGTCCAGGAGTAAGTGCAGGCATGCACGGGCCAGTATTTGTGTGGAGGTCAAGAGGACTGCTGTGGCTCCTTGTCTCACCTTGTTTTGAGGCATTCTCTTGTCCAGCCAGGCTGGCTAGCACCTGCATTGCTGCACTATTTTGCTTTCTCTATTATAGCAACTGGTGTTACACCATCTGGCTGTATGTGGGATCTGAACTCAGGTATCCATGCTAGTTTAGCCCTCTAAGCCATGCCTCAGCCCAGCTAACTACGTTATCGGGAAGCTTGAATAAACAGTAAGGCTTTTCAGAGGAAGGAAAGATCAATCAATCTTTTGATGTTGTTTTTCATTTTCTCTTCAGATTTCTACTTGTGTTTTGGGATTGTTGTTTGTTTTTTTCCTTTGCAGTCATATTTTTATTTTTTTTTTAAATATTTTATTTATTCATTTTCAAGCAGAATGAGAGAGAGAGAGAGAGCAACCAGGGCCACCACCTTGTGGGTCTGGCTTATGTGGGACCTGGGGAATTGAACCCGGGGCCTTAGGTACTGGAGGCAAGTGCCTTAACCACTGAGCCATCTCTCCAGCCCTGCAGTCATATTTTTAAAAGGTACATTTGGGATTGGAAATAAAAACTTTTGGTAGGAATTAGCCATTCCCCAAAGAAAGGTAAACTTCTTAATGTTTTATGCACTGTCCTAAAAGAACTCCTGAGTTTGTCCCAAATCTGTGAATCTAGAAATTGAAGTTCAATTTATATTTCTGTCACATAGTTTCTTTCTGTGGTCTGTCTTCTTGAGTTTTGTTTTAAATTAGAAATAATTTTAAAATATTGACTTCATATTTTTGAAGGATGGCAGTGTCTTGAGCCAGGACTGGGAGCTATGTTGGAATCCTGGGTCAGCACGTTATTTACCAACTCTGTTCCACAATTGTAGTGGTCAATTTCACACCTGGCAGTCCATGTCACTTGACATTGAATTTCTTTTTGTCTTACACTAGATGCTAGTTCAGTATGTTCTTAGATTCAGTTTGCCAGAAAATGAGAAGTACCATACATAATAATCGCCTGCCTTGTATAAGAAAATTAGGAAATAATAAGGAGGTCATTTAGAACTTCCATGGCCTTCTACTAGACTAGAAGTTCCATCCATTTGCACCATGCATTGAGGACTTTTTCAGGTTTTTTTGTGAAGTCTTCTGGTTATTTATTTATTTGAGAGAGAGAGAAAGAGAAAGAGAATGGGCTTGCCAGAGCCCCCAGCCACTGCAAATAAACTCCAGACACATACGCCACCTTGTGCATCTGCCTTTTTTTTTCATATAAATAAGTTTATTGCTCAATCTCCCCATTAATTAACATTATAGAAATTTTTTAAAGCATAACTGAAATTTCACAAATTGAGAACCCAATAATTAACCATACTTTATTAAAAAAAGTATAAAAGTGACTTGGAAATTTTTCTTTTTTTGACATTGATCAGCTAACAGCAAGGAAATATGAACCAGACAGTAAATGGCACACTGAGTTCTTAGTCATCACCCAGAAGTCACTAAGTTATGAGATAGGTCCTGTTTTAGAAGTTACATGTTCCATTTGTTTTTGAACTAGTCTTCCTTTTATAATAAAA
>PVHP010047222.1:0-12980 GCA_004024765.1 Zapus hudsonius
GCCTTCTTGATGGGACACAAAAGCAGCTGATGACAGAGAGGGTTTATTGTGGGGAAGCTTCATGATGGCAGGGGAAAGCCAGCTCTGGTGGATTCCCGAAGCCTGGAACCTCTGCCAGGGTAGGCGGGCAGACTGGGGCTACAGTCATGTGTGGCCATATCCCGCATTTTTACATGGGATCGAGGGAGTTGAACTTGGCCGTCTATGGCCCAAGAGGCCCTCACGATTGAGCCACAAATGTTCTTAACCATCCCATCCTTATTTATCAATGATAATAAAAGCTATGATTTGTTGTGTATCAATTCCTAGGATCCTGTGCTAAGAACAGACATCTGACCCTGGGATGGTTTGCACCCAAGGAAAGTAAGGTCTGAGAGCCTCAGCCCTGGGCTTTGGTCCCCCGTCTGCAGAGGAGCCTGCCAGAATCCTGTGGTAGTTTGAATGGACGTCCCCCAATAGATTCAGGAGTTTTTTTAAAAAATTATTTATTGGGCTGGAGAGATGGCTCAGCAGTTAAGCAATTGCCTCCAGTGCCTAAAGACCCAGGCTCAATTCCCCAGAACCCACGTAAGCCAGATGCACAAAGTGGCCCATGCATCTGGAATTAGTTTGCAGTGGCTAGAGGCCCTGGTGCATCCATTCTATCTCTCTCTGCTTGAAAGTAAATAAATAAAAATATTTTTAAAAAATTATTTATTTATAAGCAGAGACAGAGACAGAGAGAGACAGACAGAGAGACAAAGAGAACGGGCATTCTAGGACCTCCAGCCACTGTAAACAAACTCCAGATGCATGTGCCACTTTGTGCATCTGGCTTTACATGGGTACTAGAGAATTGAGCTCAGGCCATTAGGCTTTGCAGGCAAGTGTCTTAACTGCCATCCCTCCAGCACCAATTCAGGAGTTCTATTAAAAGCTTTTCTCCAGCTACCTGGCTGGAGGAGGTGTCACTGCCAGGGGATCTTAGGGTCCAGCGCTAAGGTGTTACTGGGGGGTGGATCTGGAATTCTAGCCTAAGTTATACAGAGAGCAGTCTGAGCTCAGCCTCAGGTCCCTGCCGTTTGGCTGTTGAAGTGTGCTTGGTTTTGGAGCTGCTATCTTGGTTGGGACATGGAAGCTTCAGATAAATCCCTTCTTGCTCACATAGACTGGGCCTGGTTTAGAGGTTCATCCCAGTGGCATGTAGCTGACGACAACCCTGGAGCTGGTGGCCCAGTTTAGGCTCTTATGCCAGGGCCTGAGGACTATTATAAGTGGTATTTTTAAAGCTTTGTTTTCAGATTTCCATCTGTTCATTGGCAGCACATAGAAATGCAATGGAAATGTTGACCTAAGAACCTAAAAGCTTATTCCTCATTAAGTCTAAGAACTTTTCATAGATTTCTTGGGATATTCTACATGAGAAAAGGAATTTTATTTCTTCTTCTTTTTCTTCTTCTCCTCCTCTTCCTTCTCCTCCTCCTCTTCTTCCTCCTCCTCCTCTTCCTCCTCTTCCTCCTCTTCCTCCTCCTCCTCCTCCTCCTTCTTCTTCTTCTCCTCTTTTTTTTCAAGGAAAGGTCTCGCTTTAGCCCAGACTGACCTGAAATTCACTATGTAGTCTCAGGGTGACCTCAGACTCATGGTGGATCTCCCACCTCTGCCTCCCGAGTGCTGAGATTAAAGGTGTCTTCCTTTCTCACCAGCATGATTTTTTCTTTTTTTTCTTTATTACACGGCTGATACTTCTGATATGATAAGAAAGTGAAGAAGGGATTTGGTAGAGGGGGGTTGGAAGAGGAAAGGAGGTGATGGGAGGAGGAGGCGTTATTGTCATGGTACATTATTGGTATTTATAGAAACTGTCAATAAAAAGTTAAAAAAGATGGGAGTAAGAGGAACACCCTTATCTGTTCCTTATTGGAGCCAGGCTTGTTCATCGTTAAGTACAACGTCACCTGCCTCATGTGGATACATCTTACTAGCTCAGGAACAGCCCATTTTATTCCCAGTTTGCTGAGATTTTTTAAAAATTTATTTCTTTGAGAGAGAGAGAGAGAGAGAGAGAGAGAGAGAGAGAGAGAGAGAGAGAGAGAGAGGGGCAGACAGAGAATGAGCATGCCAGGGCCTCCAGCCCTCTTGTGCATCTGGCTTTACATGGGCACTGGGGAATCAAACTCAGGTCCTTCTGCATTGCAGGCAAATGCCTTAACCGCTAAGCCATCTCTTCAGCCCTGCTGAGATTTTATCATGCATAGACACTGAATTTTGCCAAATACCTTTTCTGCCTTATCTGCACGGTTGTGTGCTTTTTCTTATTCCATTGATTAATCTGTTAATTATACTGACTGATTTCTAAATTTTGAGCTAGTTTACATCTCCTGCTTTCCCACTCAGTCATGATATATGATTATATTTTTAAATTTATTTTTAGGAGAGGTGGCAGGGAGGAAGTGGTGAGCCAGGGCCTCTAGTCACTGCAAATGAACTCCAGGCCCATGCATCTGGCTTTATGTGGCTACTGGGGAATCAAACCTGGGCTGTCAGACTTTGTAAGGTCATCTCTCCAGCCCCTATTTTTCTTATATATTGCTAAATTTTGTGTGTTAATATTCTGTTTAGGACTTTTGCATCTATGTTTGTAATTTTCTCTTTAAAAATATTTTTATTTATTTATTTGCAGAGAGCTAGAGAGAAGAGAAACAGAGAGAATGGGTGTGCCAGGGCCTCTAGCCTCTGCAAATACTCTCCAGATGCATGTGCCACTTTGTGAATCTGGCTTTACATGGGCACTGGAGAATCGAACCGGGGTCATTAGACTTTTCAGGCAAGAGCCTTAACTACTGAGCCATCTCTCCAGCCCTGTGCTTTTCTTAAACTGTCTTTTTCTAGCTTCCAGAAGAGCTGAGCAGTGCTTTCTTTCCCCTGGAGGCGATTGATAGAATGGCCATTACTTCCTTAAAGTATAAGACCTGTCTGTCCTGGATCAGTTTCCCCCCCAAGGGTTTTTTGTTTTTCCCTACAAATTCAAATTATGTAATTGCTAGAGGACTGTTCAGGATATCAATTTCCTCTTGGCTGAGTTCTGGCAGTTGGTTTCTTTCAAGGAACTGATTCACTGTATCCAATTTATCAAATTTATGTGCACAAAGTTGTTCATTATCACTTCATGTCCGTGGGGTTAATTCAAGTTTTTTTCTTTCTTGTCTTAAAATGCCAACTCTTCTCTTTTTCTTCTGGTCAGTCCAGCTAGAGCTTATTCTAGTCATGAATTCTTTGCAGAAAATCACCTTTGGGTTTCATTGTGGTTATTATTTTTTTTAATTTTCAATTTTACTAATTTCTCTTCTTAGATTTATTTCTATCTTTCTATTTGCTTTAGGATTACTATACTCTTCTTTTGTAAGGTAGAGACTTATATTGTTTTTGGAGTCTTTAACTTTTGAAATATAAACATATTAGCATTACATTTTACCAGCTTTATGTCATGACATGTTTGGGGGAAAGAATGAGAATTGAACCCAGGGCCTAGGGCACAATCTACATGTGCTCGATCACTAAATCACATCCCAGCCCTCTTTCTTTTCCTCTTTATTCTGATGCAGTCCCACTAAGTTGTCCAGACTGGCTTTCAATTCACTCTGGAGCCCAGGCAGTACTTGAATTCGTGATCCTTCCGTGTCAGCCTCTCAAGTACCTGGGATTACACGACTGGCTTGGCTCAGTTTTGGTGTGTTGAAATTGTCTTATTTATGTTTTTTAAAAGTGTGTGTGTGTGTCCCTGAATACCAGGCGCATGCACCACTTTTTCACGTCTGGCTTTAAGTGAGTACAGGAGAACTGAACCCAGGCCAGCTGGCTTGGCGAGCAGCACTTAAACTGATGAGCCATTTTCCCAATCCCCGTATATTGTCACTTTCATTCAGTTAAAATATATTCTAATTTCCTTTGAGATACCCTCTTCGGCTGAGAGGTCATTTAGAAGTATATTTAGTATAGTTGACAGATATTTGGAAATTTCCGGATACTGTTCTGTCATGTTTGCTAGCTAAATTCTACTAGAGTCCAAACGACAGAACCTCGGCTTGGTGTCGCAGACTTCTTATTCTGAGAGGGGGAAAAGGTGGGGTGTAGTCATGGGGAGCGGTCCCTCGTGCTGATCTTGCTGACAACTCAGGGGCTGGCTTCACAAACCAGAACTCCTTCTACAGAGAGGTCGGAAGTGGCAGGTGGACCTTTGTCCTGCACCTCTGCGGAGGACAGCCACATGTGAGCTGTGGCAAGGGAGATGTGGGAAGAAAATGGACCAGTGAAAGTCACTAGCCGGGATGTCCACTTTACCAAAGAGATGCTGTGTATTCTTAGAAACAAGCCCAGTTCCCAGCGAGCCTGGGCCTGGGTCCACACTCAGGCAGAACCAGACCCCTGGGTCTGAGCTGGAGCCTTTCTAGGGGGTTCAGGACTCCAATCTTGGTGAGTGCATTAATGCAGCCTTTGTGCTGAGAGCAGAAAGGACATGGGAGGCCCATTGGCCTCAAGGGTACAGACGTGCCTGGCTTAGCTCTCGGGAATGCTGGGGAGCTGGGCACCCCATAGAGGAGACACGAGCCAGGACTCTCAGAGCTAGAGACCACTGGAGCCCAGCAGCCAGCCATGCCTACCCCATGCTGTCCGCCCCTCTCCCAACAGGACCCATGCCCTTCACACTGCTCTTGATGGAACTTCCATGCCAGCTGTCCACAGGAAGGCCCGCCATGGTACAAGTGTTTCTCTGTCCAGATCCGACATCGGGACGCTTTCTCGACCCCTCCCTGTGGGAGCTGACTTCTGGCCCCTGCCCTGTGCTCGTGGGCTAGGCCTTGCTCTGACCAGCTGAAAAGAGCTGGCAGAATATGTAAGTACAGAGGAGACTGAGGGATGTGGCCTTGCCCCAAGTGCCCTGAGCTCAGGAAGGAAAAGGCCATTGCAGGCCTCATCCCACAGACCCTGTTCAGCAGGGGAGGCTGAACCCTGAAAAGTTTAACTTAGAGAAAGCAGCCCAAGTGACTCACGGGGACCTTTCATGCTGCGCTGAAAGCACTGGTGTGGCGATGGATCTCGGAGCTTCCTTCCATCTGTGAGGGGAGCAGGTGGGCTCACTCTCGCCTGTCCCCTCAGCAGCACTGAGCTCAGATCCGTCTCATCCTTAAAGCAGGTTCAGCACGGCCTGCAGCCTGTAAGTCTTTCTCCACAATCCTGTGGCAGCGTGTCATCCTGTTATACTGTAACACGGTGCGGCTGGAACATGGTGCAACGCTTTAGTTCTATGTGACTTGTGGCACCTGCCACATGCAACACTGCGACCATGTGTGATGGCATCGCAATGCTGTGGTTGGAACTGTAGCATCGTGATGGTGTGCGACACCAAGACATCGTAAAACATTGTAACGCTACAGAATGTTCTGGGTCTCCAGCCCTCAGTGCCACGCTGGGTCCCAAGAGGCCTTTCATCGTCACACGTTGTCTGTCTGTGTGTGATCATGGCGGCAACGGAGCCAGCTCAGGCCTGGTTAAGCACATATGGGTCCCAGTTATACAACAGTAGCCAACGTGCTGCAAAGCTCTTCCGTTCCCAGAAGCTCTGCGTGGGGACAGGTGTGCACAGGTCTTGTGAATTTGACTGTGGAACCGCAGGTGCCTAGAGACTCTCGCATCTGTGCGGGAGGGCCACATATGAGCTGTGGCAAGGGAGACACAGGAAGAGAGAGGATGGCCCAGTGAGTCACCAACAGGGATGTCCGCTTTGCCCAAGAGATGCTGTGTGTTCTTTGAAACAAGCCCTGTTCCCAGCAAGCCTGGGCCCACGTCCACCCGCAGGCAGAACCAGACCTCTGGGGGGTTTTGTTTGTCTGTTGTGTCCCCAACCGCCATTCTGGCAGGAACTTAAAATGAATACGTTTTCTGGGCTCCATGACCCACTGTCACCCCTTCCTCTGTGTCCTGCTTCCCCACCTCTTAAAAGCCACTGTCAGGGGCCTGGAAGATGGCTCGGTGTCACAGGCACTTGCTTGCAGAGCCTGCTAACCCAAGTTAAATTCCCAAGCCACGCCCATAAACTGGGGAGAAAAAGTGAGGCAAGTGTCTGGCATTCCTTTGTAATGGCAAGAGGTACTGGTGTGTCCTCACCCCCAACACACATATGCAAATACATAAATAAGAATTTTCTTAAAGCCACTGTCAAAGAGTGAAATTTTGGGTATCGAGACCCTGTATTGCCCCAAGCAAGCTTCCAGTGAGGAGCTGAAAGTGTTCTGCACACCTCACTCACAGATGTCAAAGGAGCGTCCCCAGCACTCAGGATGGAGAACTCATGAGCCACACCTATGAGCATCTCTGGGCAGAAGGACAAGCTGCCAGCCAAGAACGGAGGCAGAGCTAGGAGGCCACCTCACCAAAGCTGTCCCAAGCCTGCAGATGAGAGGACCTTGAGGTGCCAGCTCAGGCCTCCTCCGATCGTTACTGACTGCAAGGTGGGGATAGAGGCAGAGCGTGTGGAGGCTCTGGTAGGAATGCAGACTAGCATCTTCGGAGAACGGTACAACGATGGTGTGTAAGGGATCCAGGGAGCAGAGGCAGGACAGCCCCGAAGTGATGCCACCTCAGAGGGGCCGCTGATGTCAGGAGCCTGTCCAGGGTCCAGACCCTGGTGGCTTGAAGCCAGGGGGAAAGACGAGTGGGAAATGTTTCCCCAGAGAAAGGAGAGTCAGGAGGCCACAGCCTGAAGTTTGCACCCCTGGGTGAGCATGGGGATCTCCGAGGTCCTCTCCCCTCAGACCCACCTGTCTTCTAGAGTCGGCCATGGTGGCACAGGTCCTGAAAGTGGAGAACAGCTGCGTGCTGACACGGCCACTCTAAGTGCAGGGCTGAAGACAGAGACGGAGGAGCACACAAGATGGCTGTCCCCTGGGGACCTTTAGGAAGACCTTACCGTTCCTGCATCTGGCCAAGGGGCTCATGATGGAGGGGTGCTTAGGGAGCTCGCTCTCCCTGGAATGAGCAAAGAACATGGGTCCTGTCCCCTGCCAGAGCTTAGCAGTCCCGCCTGGGAGGATGGCACAGGAGCCCGGAAAGCTCAGTGGGTGCCAGGCCTGGGGGCAGGAGGACTCTACAGTCTCACACCAAGGCAGCCAGAGGGAAAGAAGGGTTTCCGTGATTTTGCCAAGATGTTGCCAAGCACACCAGTAACTGTGTGGCTGCATATAGATGGTCTCTGCTTGAGGTTTTCCAAGCATCCAGAAGCTTCCCTTGTGGCCAGTATGCGTCCCTGCCCTCCCCTCCCCCACCTCACCCTGTTCTGCTTGGAAAACTCATTCATCTTTCAACACCTCATCTCCAGACCCTCTAGGACCCATCCCCCACCCCCAGTAGCCTGTGCATGTTTCCATAGCAACCTGAACATGTGCGGGTCACATTTCTTCAGACTGTGAGTTCTTTGAAGGTATTGCCCTGACTTTCATGACAGCTCCGGGGTGAGGGCACCTTGAACTTGAACAGTGCAGGTGAGCGGCCCCTCACGCCACCCTCCCCGTGATCCCATCCCCCTGAGCTCACTCCTAAGCAGGGTAACCATCATGCAACAGACAGGGAGGTCCAAGCGAGACAGACTGCCATCCCGTCAGCTCCAGGCAATGAGGGTGTTGTGAAGAACCAGTGACAACGGTGCACCTCCTTGAAAACAGCATGGGACACAGCAGGCACCTCTGGTGTCCCAGTGAGAAGCCATCTCCACTGAGAGCTCCCTGGGAAGAGGGGCTGCCCTGCAGAGCAGCTCAGACACCCACTCATGATTTTATGGGTGGGCATCTCACTCTGCGGCCCAGGCTGGCCGCCACCTCCCAATCCGGCCTCCCAAGGGCAGATATTACAGCTCGGCTCCTTGTCCTGCCTCAGTCTGTCCTTGGGGCTCCAAGGCCAGGGAGGGTTCCTCCAGGGCTGGACAGTAGCACCTGGTGACATTTCTGCACAGCTGGCTTACTGTCAGGTGGGTGTTTCCTTCCCTCTTAGCTGCCACATTGTCCATATCTAGGGCATCTGAGCCAGCGGGGTGAACAAGTGGGACAAAGGATCAGCCCTGAGGCCCGGGGAGTGACAAGCACAGCTGCGGCCCAGCTCTGTGGCTTTACTCAGGCCCCCCCCACACACACCATCTTCCCCAGAGGTGTGCGAAGAACTGGTAGCATTTCAAATATGCCAGGCTCCATGTTTCAATTCTGATTGTAATTTCTTATTTCTGATGCCCACAGAAATTGCTGGAACTTACCCACCAGGAAATAAGGAGTAGAGACTCTTTGTCCCTCAATGTTCCTGGGCCTTTCCAGGCTTGTCATTCTTTAGTCCTACATCAGGCACTATTGCTGGATGACCCCTGACACCTGGCAAAGAGTCATGAGGACCCAGAAAATCATGACTCTACCACATCATGGTGGGGACTGGAGCAGAGAGGTGTTGACATGAAATGGCAGGCTGGGAGGAGAAACTTCTGGAAAGCTTGGCATTCCCCAAGAAGGGAAGAACCACCATAATGTTGACAGCAGCTGCCCCCGAGGTAGGGTCAGCACCCGAGGGGTGCTAACAGTCATGGAAGAGCAGGCCTGCCATGGGAGAGGGGAGCCCACAGGAATACAGTGCACACAGTAGGGCTACTTTAGCTCCCAAACCCTCTCTCCCATTGTACCCTTCCTGCTTGAGGTCAGGCCCCAGAACCCACTGGGTCAGCTCTGAGTTGCTGACACAGGACGGAGCGCCTGGTCTGGTTGCAAAGTCAAAGTGACAGCAGCCATGAAGCTCCTGGCAGCTTGTTTCCTCCCTGTCCGCTCACGTGTGGCATCGGGAGGCTGTGGCATAGGCAGGACCGGGAGGTGGAACAGAAACAGGAAGCAGAAGAGGACAAGGGCAAGGGTCCCGTGGGAGGGGACCCCAGATGGGTCTGGGCCCCGTGTCACCCTGGAGCCCTCCGACAGGCCTGTAGAGCCCTGCAGACAGTGTCTGCTCCCAAGTCAGCTTCCCCCACCTCCCAGAAAATCAGTCCTTCCCATGGCCAGCCCACACGGGGTGTGGAGCCCAGGTGACAGGTCTTTGCCTCAAGGGGACAGGTGATGGTGGAGTCAAATCTACTGTCCCATAGCCCCAGGCATTCACTGGAGGAGGGAAAGGCAGGAACCCAAGAGCTCCCGGTGTGACCAGACTGGAGGATGTTGTTGTTGTAAGGTACCACTTTTCCTTCCTGGAAAACCTATCTGGCACCTCCTCCTGCCCCACCTCCCGGGCCACACTGATGCTCCGGCCTTTGCCGGTCTCCCAAGCAAGTGTCACTGTAGCGCCGTCTGCTGGGAATCTCTGGAAGTGCTGGCGAGCTTGCCGATGGGTAAGGATGCCGGGCCACATGGCTGGCTTGTAAGTTCTGACTTCATCATTGACTTTGGCCACAGGTTGCTCCTCTGTAAAGTGGGGTCACGCACACTCTGGTTGTAAGAGTGTTTACTCAGATAAGCAGAAAGGAGGACCATCTACAGACGACGAGAACCCAGGAGACCCCCCCCCTAACTTTGCCTGCGTGGAGTGAGCAATACAGGCAAGGGACTGTGGTCCTGCCCTGCCCTCTTGGGGCTGGGCTGACGGCCTGGGGTGGCATGGGGCAGAGGTCCTGATCAGGACCAAAGATCCTCATCTGTCCCCACTCTCCAGGGAGGTGCTAGCTGGCCTGCTAGAAGGTTTGTTAATCTCTTGTCCCTCAGATTCCTCTGTGTTGGGGAAATGTGTTTGCACAGCTCATGCCAACGGGACCGCACCCTGAGCTCACTGTCATCAGGCCTGGCCTCTTTCACCATCTCTCTTCCACCTGTCTCCTCCCTCCCTTGGTGCAGTTCCTGCAGCCAAAATCTCCTCCTCCCCGAGCTGCCCAGGATGGCCTGCGACTCCCTTCCAGCCCTGCTAGAGGCCTATGGGTGACAGGCAGGGTCTGCCCCAGGCCTCAGCCAGGCCCTTTACTCCTTCTACACCAGCAGCCCTTCTGACTGACTGAGTCGCTCTCTTGGCTGAGTTGCTTTTAAGACAGAAATGTTTCTCCAGACCTCTTCTTGCTGCCTGAAGAACGTGACAGTCATTTTCACATCTTGAACTGATGTATATCCCCTCTGTACCCACCCACTGAGAATGAAAGATCTAGTCAGGGTTCTGATCACAAACTCAAGGGAATGTGTCTTCCAAGGTTCCTGCCTGGCCTCAGGGGCTCAATGTCCATCCTGTATAGCCTGTGTAGCACTCCCCAGTCCTGCCTTACTTCTTTATATTGTTTTGTTTCCCAAGTCTCATAATAATTGATGCTTTGTTGCTTAATTGCGAAACGAATGCACAATGCTTATAACTGTCTCAAGTGAAATTACAGAACGAGATGAGCAAGCACTTGCGATACCTCACCATCTGCCGGGACGGCAGACACCCCTTAAGGCTCCTAAGGCGGTCTGCCTGCCGCACCAGCTTCCCCTGCAGCTCAGCTCATGGCGCTGGAGCACTCGGGGGTTGGAGTGCAGAGGAAACCCTGAGATTGGTTGTAGGAACCTCCTGGCTCCCATTGGCCTTCCGTGCCACCTCGGCTAAGTGTCAGTTCTCTCTGAATGGATGAGCCCTGGTCCAGACTGGGGCTAGGAGGCTGGATTCCCCAGGGCTGCCAGAGGTGGGGGACTCAAGCTCCAGGAAACACTGGAGGACTTGGCATGGCAGACATGGACGCTGTGAGCTGATCCCTGAAGGGCCCATCTGCAGGACCGGAGGGAGCTACGTGCAGAGGAACCAGTAGCTTCCACCCGAGCGATGCCACATCCACCGTTGTCCAAAGCCAAGAGCACCAGGGAGCCACATTGCAGCACGTTGACCCCAGCTACCCAAGGGGCAAATCTGTGTGAGAAAGACCCGGGGCACAGAAGTGACACAAGAGGATGAACACAGCACCATGGAGAAGGCAGTCGCCCTCCATCTCAGTGACAAAGCACAGGAAGAAGCAGCTCTGAGACTCTGGCCGCCAGGCAGCGAATAACAGTTGGCCCAGTCATGGCAGGCAAAGAGAGGTCCCAGTGCCCGGCTGGCCTCCCAGTGCCTCAGCCTCGGAGCAGAGTTGGCGTGTGCAGAAGTAGAGGCGACACTGCCCGGAGTGTCTGAAGAGATCTGCTCTGTGGCTGAGTTAGGACAAGGGAGAGGAAGGTTGACTCCCAGCAGCTTGGAAAGCCTTGTATTTCAAAAACAGCAGGCAGAGCTCTGCTTAGCAGGAGACGGCCTTGGCTAAACACTAATCTCATGTTTATGAGAGAAAATGTAAAGGCAAGGTCTCCAAACGCAAAGTATTTCAAGTAATACAGCAACACTATATATATGTACATGTACATGTACATGTACATGTATATGTACATGTATATGTATATGTATATGTACATGTACATGTATATGTATATGTATATGTATATGTATATGTACATGTATATGTATATGTACATGTACATGTATATGTATATGTACATGTACATGTACATGTACATGTACATGTACATGTACATGTACATGTACATGTACATGTGTATGTATATGTATATGTATATGTATATGTATATGTATATGTATATGTATATGTATATGTATATGTATATGTATACATAGCCAAAATTGGGGCTCATGACCCTAGTTCAATCCTCAGTTCCCATGTAAAATTCCAGACATGGAGGTGCATGCCCATAATCTCAGAACTAGAGGTTCATGGGAAGACCCGTGGGCTTACTATCCAGCCAGTCTAAAATGTTTTGTGAGTACCAGGCCAATGAGAGACTCTGTCTCAAAGAAGGTGGACAGAATTCCTGAGGATGACACCTGAGGTCATCCTCTGGCCTCCACACACACACACACACACACACACACACACACACACACACACGTGCACACACACATCCTCATACCCACACATGAGTTTACATCCACAGGCACAAACACATGCACAGGGATGTAAAAATATCCCCAGCCAAAAACATCACTGGGAGTCAATTCACAATTCACGGCATTAAATCCAGTTTCCAGGCCTGATTTCCAGAAAACAGCAAATAATCAAACAATTGGAACTGACCAAACCTGACATCGATGTTAGGGTTGGTAAAAGAACATTTGAAAGTTATGTGTCTAGATTTACTCAAAGAGCCAAGTGGAGACAGGGAAACTACAGGAAAAAATCCCAATACTTCTAGAGATGCCTGGGATGAAAATGCACTGGAAGACTTGACAGAAGAAAAGATCGGAACGTGAAGACAGCAAATAAAAGGTTCAAAATGAGACCTGGAAGATTAGAACCCGGAGCTAGAGAGATGACTCAGCCAGTAAAAGCACTTACCACACAAACACGAGGACCTGAGTTTGATCCCCAGCACACGTGTAAGAAGCTGGATGTGACCAGGCATGTCCCTAACTCCATCCTGATGGAAGCAGAGACAGGAGCCTCTCTGGGGCTTGTCTGGGGCTTCCTGGACAGCCAAGCTGACCAAAAGTGAGAGACTCGTGCCAGGAATACAATGCAGGTGAGGTATGGAGGAGGACGACCAGCATTCTGGTGTGGCCTCTGTGTGTGTGCATGGAGCACACACATCCACGCACATGTGCCTAGAGTGCACACACTCCAAAAAAGAGAAAAGACTAGAGAGAACCTGAAGATAGGAAATGAAACAAGGAGTCTGTGTGTATGTGTGTTCATGTGTGTGCATGTGTGTATGCATATTCATGTGGAATCGTGTGTGTATGTGCAGGGAGCCGGGACATCGCCATGGCAGGATGGCACCCCCTCTCTTGCAGCTAAGTGGGAAACAACTCCACCTTAGGCAATGCTTTGAGAAACTGTCCCTAGCCAATCCCGTGGCGCCTGGAGGTGGCAAGCAGGAGCCAGCCAATCATGGGACGATCCGTGTCTCTTTTCCTATAAAAGCGGCTGATTCTTAGTG
>PVHP010047223.1:0-12982 GCA_004024765.1 Zapus hudsonius
TACGGACTCGAGGGGAGACTCCATCCTGGCAGGGAAAACGATGGCATGAGCAGAGGGCTGGACATCACCTCTGCCACAGCACTGCAAACAGCGGCAGGAAGGTGTGCCAAACTCTGGCAAGGGGAAGCTGGCTTATAACCCCCATAAGCCCACCCCTAACAACACAGCTCTAGTGAGGTTCTAATTCCCAAATTGCCATCAGCTGAGGATCGATCTATCAGAACACATTCATTTGTTTTGGGGGGACACCTGGATCAAACCATGACAATATATATACCCATATATCATATTTTCTTCATCCATTAATGTACTGATGGGCATCTAAGCTAATTTCATTTCTTGGCTATTGAAAATAGTGCTCCTATAAACATGGATGTGTGAGTTGATCTGTAGTGTGCTGATTTAAATTCCCTTGGACATACTCCCATATCTGGATCATATGATAATTCTATTTATGCATTTAGAAGAAAACTCTATACTTTTTTCCATAATGTCTACACTGCATTTCCATCAGCAGCATATAAGGTTTCCTTCCTAGCCCACACATAAATCTCTGTTATACACCAAGAACATATGCATCCTCTCCTAAAAATTGCTTCTGCTACCGCTGTAATTTGTTGTCACATACTCCTTGTATCCAGCCACCATGACATTGAGTGCCAGGTGAGCAGCAGCAGCTCATCTTATGAGTGAGACATTCCCTTGGGGCTCTAAGCCGAGTACTGAACACGAAAGTGGTTTCAGTGGCCTCCTGCACACAAGTTGTTTTAGAATTGTTTGAAAGTAGGGCAATGCACCAGAAGCAATCAAGAGAAGAGTTGTTGATATTAATGTGGGTCAATTATGGAATAGAAATAAGCAAAGGTTCTGGAGTCTAAGGCATCAGTCCATTCCTTCATCCTTGACATTTATTTCAGGAACTGAGTGATTCAGCAAGTTAGCAAATCATCAGACCTTCCCCAATCCAAACAATGCAATCTGTGCTGCCATGTTTCTCATTGGTCAGTGCTTTGATGACTCTGAAATACAGAAATACATATTTGTGCCAAAGATAAAAGTATAAAATTTGATTGGCAGAATATATTCCAGTCTTTCATAGTGATTAATATAATTTAAAATTCAGAGATGTAGGCTAAAGAAGGGCAGCAAAGGCAGTGTGTAATTAAAGCAGTTAAAATACTAGAGGACTCATTCCTATGACAAAGAAAGCAAGAAAGAAGAATCCAAGGAAATTGCTGGCAGATGAATATAACAAGTTTCTAAGGAGAGATTTCTAAACTGAGAGAGTTTCTATTGTTGATAGTGAAACAGAAGGAAAAAATAGGCACGTAGCATCCTGACTTCAGCAGGTCAGTAAAGCTCTTTGAAATTTTCCAAAAAAAAAAAATCTAAGAAGGCTCTGTAATTTCTGACAGTGGGAGACAATAGAACACATCAAAATAGAAAAGAATCTAGTTGGAAAGAAGTAACTCAGTGGGGGGGGGTAAATTGAGGGCACAAAAGGAGGAGAGAATTATTATTAGAGTATATTATGTTCATGTATGAATTTGTCAATAAAAAAGTTTTTAAAAGCAGAGAAATAGTTGCTATAGTAGCACTGAATTGTGGCACTAAAATATAAATATAGTATGAAAGGAATGAAGAGACCACCTTAAAAAAGTTAGGATATTTCAGTCTTTTCAGTGTATTTTTACTATGTTCTATATAACTACCATAACATGAAAATTAATGACCATTAGCTATTTTAAAATGTGATATCTGCAAGAGTACAAAGTCAGCAGAGCTCCTGGCACTTTGCTTACTTCTCAGGTGCATTTAATAAGGTTTAGGATAACTTATTGACCATTGTGAAAACTTACTTTTTTTTTTTTTTTTGCTTAAGTGCCATACTTTGAAAGTATGCGACCATCTCACACACCACAATGAAGGCAGTGAGCCATGGACCTGGAATAAGAGCATACAGTGGGGCTGGAGAGATGGCTCAACAGTTAAGGTGCTTGCCTGCAAAGCCTAAGAACCCAGGTTCAATTCCCCAGTATCCAGGTAAAACCAGATGCACAAAGTGGCACATGCATCTGGAATTCATTTGCAGTGACTAGAGGCCCTAGAGTGCCCACTTCACTCTCTATCTTTCTCTCTCCCTCCCTCCCTGTTTCTTTCTCTGTATGTCTGTTTCTCTCAACTTGGAAATAAATAAATAAAATATTTAAGAAAAAACATACAGTGATACTATTTTTCCAGTTGGCCAAAAGTACTGCTACACTGGCCTGTATGTACATGAGTCTTTCAAAAGCGGCCTTTCAAACAAGCCAGTAAGTGGTATTGTTTTTGTTGATAGGTAAACACAAGACAGATCAGTGGGAAACTAATTTAACTATTTAGATTAAGTATGGATTACAAAACAAGGACACATCAAAACACCCTAGTTTTCCTATGCTATATGCCTCTACACTTACCTTTTGGTCTATATCAGTCTCCTACATCAAGGAGGTAGGAGCCTGATACACATTTTTTCAATATATTCTAACACAGAAATTAATAAACATAGAAAAAAACAGTTATAGTTACATTGTTTGAATAGATAACCATTGAATTTTACATTTCATTTTAATGCTATATTTAGTATTCTATTGTTAAATATATTGTTCTTTATGTCCAATGCTTATCACCTGTTTTTACATATGGGATTACACTTTTTAAAGTATTTTCAATATAGTTCTTAAATTTTTTCTAGCTTAAAGTGTTTGTTAGAAAGACTAGTGGTCATCTAATATTATTTTTGTTATGTCACAAACCATTTTATTGTTCAGATCATTTTGTTGCATGTCTCAGTACATGTCCCAGACTGGAGTCAAACTCTTGAGCTCAGGAGATTCTCGCCCAACAACCTCAGGAGTAGCTAGAATTACAGGTATGCACTATTTGGCCTGGATTAGTTCAGGGATTCAAAGTCAAAATAGTATTGGTAATTTGGGCTGAATAGCCTTTTTATGTGTGGGGGTAGAGGCATCATCTATCCTGTTTTTTAAAACATATTAAGCAGAATGGTCTGTAGCAGCTAGATGGAAATAACATCCCATTTCTGACAATAAGAAATTCTCTAGACAGTGAAAATTTCCTTTGGAGGCAAAATTAACATTTATTTAGAACCAGTGTTGTCTAGATGCTTGCAGATTTTTTCTTTTCTTTTTCTTTTTTTAATATATATTTATTGTCCATAATGAGTTACATTATTTAGTGGGCAAACAATGAGTTGTTATCCCCAATTCCCCAATGCCCCCTCCCCATCCCCAATCAGCTGGATATCCTCTTCCGTGGGTCGTCTGGATCAGTCCTTGTGGCAGGGGACCATGGATAGCCTAGTATTCAGCCCAGTTCTCCTGGCCCAAATGTGTTGTTACTGAGGGGTGCCATGCCTCTGGATAGTCTCCCCCACCACGGCTCTCACAATCTTTCTGCCCCCTCTTCTGCTCAGTTCCCTGAGTCATGGTGGGTGATTATTAAGGCTACTTTAATGTTGTGAGCTTAGGGGTCTTTGTGTCAAAAAATTGTTGGTTTCTGTCATCCTGGCTTATCCTGTGTCAATTGAATGGCTGTGGCTGAGAGTCCCTTGTTCATCCCGTAATTCTCTGAGGGATTCCATATGGATCCTCAATGATATGACTGTGGTGGCTCATCTCATTCCAGGATCTCAGCTATCTGTGTACAGTCGGATGGTAGAATTAGATGGGCCACAGCTCTCTCGCTGCATCTTGAAAAATAAAAACACCATCTCCATTGGAGAGTGAGATCAGTCTAGGTTAACAAATATACACAATTCTGGATTTGCCAAGATTCTATTTTTAGTAGCCTGTCAATCGCTCCCATAGTGCATCTTTTCTTGTGAGCCCAAGAGTACGAGATCTGTTGCCTATCGCCCTGAATGCCCATGAATCCCCAGTTCCAGTCAAGGGCTCCCCCTCCCTAAGTGGAATATTTGGCTGAATTTAAAAGCTGTTGATTGTCTCCCCCAGGGCTAGGTTTCTCCATTGCACAAGTGCTCCTTTCTTGGTTGGCTGCTCTCTCCCAGTAGGAGGTATGGTCAGCCTATTCATGGCCACAGACTGTGTTTCATGCCAGTGGTCTCTGTTTACTCCAGCTGTTGTTGATCAGCTTCCCCTGGAAGCTTGCTCAGTACCTTCCAGCACTGTACTAACTGGCATCTGTGGGTTAGTTACCATTCCGGACCTTGAAGGGTCTCTCTATGCTGGTCGATGGCATTCTATGCTTTCTTCAGTAATAGGGTTTTGCCTCAGGCCTAAGGAGGACATTCAAGGGCTTTGACAGAATTTTGTCTTGTTTTTGGAACCTCATGGGTCACATTGGTCAACAGTTCAGTGATGGAAGGAACCATTGACTGGGAACAAGGGTTGTCAGACTGATCAATTATACACAGGCTTAGAATCTCTCCCCTACTACTCATGGACCCTCTTGCCGGTTGATGCCCACTACTTGCTCAATAGGTTGCAGTATGCTCGTAAGGTTTTTATGTTCTTGAACCTAATTTGGTTTAGGCTCATGCTTAAGCCATTCCCCTCCCCCACTCCTTACCCCTCATTCATAAACTCTCACTTCTTTCTATTAGTCTTTGTGGAGTTTACGGTTACCCTGGTTAAGGACTGCATATTAGGGAGAATATGCGGTGTTCGATTCTCTGATATTTTGAGTGTTAACTTAGTAAGATCTGCTCAAAGTCAGATCATTTTTTCCTAAGTTTTGATATGTCATTTTTTCTTTCACCTGAGTAGAATTCCATCATGTAAATATACCACAGTTTCGCTGTCCATTCCTCCATGGATGGGCATTTGGGTTGATTCCAATTCTTGGCTATTATGAATTGAGCTGCTCTAAATATAGTTGTACAAAATATTTTGCATTGAGATATGACATCTTGTGGGTAGATGCCTAGTAGAGGGATAGCTGGGTCCATTGGCAGTTCTATGTCCATTCTGTCTAGGAGTCTCCACACTGCTTTCTATAGCAGTTGAACGAGTTTGCAATCCTACCAGCAGTGAATGAGGGTTCCTTTTTCCCGCATCCTCACCAGCAACGATTGTTGTTGGTTTTCTTTATGATTGCCATTCTGACTGGGGTAAGGTGGTATCTCATTGTGGTTTTGGTTTGCATTTCCCTGATGCTTAAGGATGCTGGGCACTTTCTTGGATAGGACAAGGCCATTTGTGTTTCTTCCTCTGTGAATTCTCTGTTGAGATTGGTGCCCCATTTTGTGAGGGGGATGTTTGAGATTTTATTAAGCTTTTTTTTGAGTTCTCTGTAAGATCTGGAGATTAGGCCTTTGTCTGAGTTACAGCTTTTAAAAATCGTCTCCCAGTTTGATGGGGGTCTATTGGCTCTGAGTATGGTTTGATTGTACAGAAGCTTTTGAGCCTGATCAGGTCCCATTGGGTAAGTGATTGTTGCATTTCCTGGGCTGCTGGAGATTTACTCAGGAAATTTTTCCCTACTCCTATTTCATATAGAGTTCCTCCTATTTTTTTCTTCGAGCGTGTTCAGGGTAACAGGATTTATATTGAGGTCTTTGATCCATTTGGAGTTGATTTCTGTGCATGATGAAAGGAGTGGGTATATTTTTATTTTTTTACACATGTTAATCCAATTCGTCCAGCACCATTTGTTGAAGATGCTATCTTTCCCCCAGCATACATCGCTGCCCCCCTTGTCAAAGACCAAATAACTGAAGTTACTTCCATTTAAATCTGGGTCTTCAATTCTGTTCCATTGATCTTACTGTCTGTTTTTATGCCAATACCATGCTGTTTAGTTACTACGGCTTTGTAGTATGTTTTGAAGTCAGGCATGGTGATACCTCCTGAGTAGGCTTTTTTTACTTAGAATAGTTTTGGATATCTGAGGTCTTTTGCCCTTGCAAATAAATTTAGAGATTATTTTTTCTATGTACGTGAAGAAAGAAGTTTGGATTTCTTTTGGCATGGCATTGAATCTGTAAATCGCTTTTGGCAGATTGCCATTTTTACTATATTGATTCTCCCTAACCATGAGCTTGTAAAACTTTTTCATCTTTTCATGTCCTCCTCTATTTCCTTCTTGAGTGTTTCAATATTTTCCTTATATAAGTCCTTCACAACCTTGGTTAGTGATATTCCAAGGTATTTGATTTTTTTAGGGACTATAGAAAATGGGACAGACTCTCTGATGTCTTTTTCTGTCTGCTTGCCTTCTGCGTATAGGAAGGCTACTGATTTTTGTGTGTTAATTTTGTATCCTCCCACCTTGCTGAAGGCATTAATCACCTTCAAGAGGTTACTGATACTATTCTTGGGGTCTGATATATAAAGGATCATGACATCTGCAAAGAGGGATAGTTTAATTTCTTCCTTTCCAATTTGTATTCCTTTTATGCCCTTCTCCTGTCTTACCGCTTGGGCTAGAACTTCAAGCACTATGTTAAAGAGCAATGGTGAGTGTGGTCACCCCTGTCTTGTTCCTGAAATGAGTGGGAACTCCTTCAGTCATTCCGCATTGAGAAAGATGTGTGCTTTAGGACTATTGTAAATTGTCTTTATTAAATTGAGGTATAGGTCATCTATGTCTCTTCTTTCCAGAGCTTTGAACATGAAGTGGTTTTGAATTTTGTCAAAAGCTTTCTCCGCATCTATTGAGATAGCCATGTGGCTTTTGTGGTTGAGCCGATTAATGTGGTGGTTTACATTTATCGAGTTGCGCATGTTGAACCATTCCTGCATCTCTGGGATGAAGCCAACTTGGTCAGGGTGAATATTGTTTTTGATGTAGTCTTGTATCCAGTTTGCTAGGACTTTGTTCAGGATTTTTGCATCTAAGGTCATCAGAGATATGGGTCTATAGTTCTCTTTTCTTGTTGCATCCTTGCCTGGTTTAGGGATTAGGCATAGAAGGTGTTTGGTAGCCTTCCTTCTTTTTCTATGCTTCTAACAAGCTTCAGAAAGAGTGGTTTCAGCTCTATGATGAAGGCTTGGTAGAATCAAGCTGAGAAACCATCTGATCCTGGGCTCTTCCATTTGTAGAGGTTTTTGATTACATCTTCAATCTCTGTGGCAGTGATAGGTTTGTTTAGTGATTTTATCTGCTCTGAGTTAAGCTTTGGTAGATGGTAGGGGTCCAAAAACTAATCCATTTCTTCCAGGTTCTCTAATTTTGTGGAGTAGAGGTTTTGGAACTATGACCTGATGATACTTCCAATGTCTTCGGAATGTGTTGTGATCTCACCCTTCCCCTTTCTGATTTTGTTGATTTGGACTTTCTCAGTTCTTTGATTAGATTGGCCAGGGGTTTGTCAATCTTATTGATTTTTTTCAAAGAACTAACTCTTTGATTTATCTATTTTTCAATTGTTTTCTTTATTTCCAATTCATTCATCTCAGCTCTGATTTTAATTATTTCTTTTTGTCTTGAGCTCCCCAGGTTAGCTTTTTCTATCTGTTCCAATGATCTTAGGTAGGTGGTTAAGTGATTGATTTGAGACCTCTCTGTCTTTGATATGAAGGCATTTAGCGCAATGAACTTCCCCCTTAGGACTGCCTTCATTGTGTCCCACAAATTCTGATAAGATGTGTTATCGTCATAATTTATTACTAGGAAATTCTGAATTTCCTGTTTTATTTCTTGGATGACCCAATCATTTTTTAGGAGCGCATTATTCAGACGCCAGTACTTTGTGTATTTTCTGGATCCTGTTCCATTGTTAATTTCTACCTTTAATGCATTATGGTCTGATATGGTGTAAGGACCTACGTCATTCTTCCTGAATTCGTTTAGGGAAAATTTATGACCTAAGATGTGATCAATTTTAGAAACAGTCCTATGCGCTGCTGAGAAGAATGTTCTGTGTCTTTGTAATGGAACGTTCTGTAAATATCTGTTACCCCAGCTGTTAAAAGGTGTTATTGAGCTCCGATATGTCCCTGCTGATCTTCTGTTTGGTTGATTTGTCTAGAGCTGATAGATGTGTATTAAAGTCTCCTACTATGAAGGAATTAAAGTCTATTTCTGTTTTATTTTTGAGTAGGGTTTCCTTTATGAACTGTGTTGCACCCACATTTGGTGCATATATGTTAGTGATGGTGATATCTCCCTATTCGATCCTTCCTTTGATGAGTAAGAAATGCCCATAATTATCCTATTTAATTGATTTTGGTGTAAAGTCTATTTTGTCAGAGAATAATGTAGCCACACCTGCTTGCTTTTTACTTCCACATGCCCGATAAACCGTTTTCCATCCTTTTTCTCTAAGAAGATTGCTGTCTTTAGAGTTAAAGTGCATTTCCTGAAGGCAGCAGTTGGAAGGGTCTATTTTTTGTTCCACCCTGCAAGTCTGTGTCTTTTTATAGGGGATTTAAGTCCATTTATATTCAGAGATATAACTATGAGGTTTGCTTTAAGCCCTGCCATGCTGAGGGGTTAATGGAGTTTGGTTTCTGTGGTACTGTTATTATCACACTGACTGTGATTGTTGTGCCTTCGCTGGTACTCTTCTGAGGTATATTTCTTGTTTCTTCTGTGTGGGATATATCCTGTAGGATCTTCTGTAATTTTGGCTTTGTGTTCAAATAGTCATAGAGCTGGGTTACTTCATGGAACACTTTCAATTCTCCATCTATTTTGATGTATATCTTTACTGGGTACATTAGTCTATTTGTACCTGAGTGCAGGGGTCCCTTCCTACTGGGTTTCATAGCCTGGCACCAAACACACTGCTCCACGATCTTCTGGATCTGGGCTGTTTGTTGTGGGAACCAAAGGCAAGCGGTAGGGAGTAGTGCTAGCAGCTTTTTCTTCCCCAAGTGGGTGGCTTGGTATAAGTTGGAGAAGAGAAACAGTCCCAATTTCGCTGACAGGATCAGTATTCCTTCCACATCCTGGTAACAACCCTGCTGATCAGGCTCCAAGCAATGATGATTCTTGATCCATTGCAGGTCTTCCAAAGTGTAGTCAGGCAGCAGGGGCAGAAGGGGAAGCTCGGGTGCTGGCAGGGCAAGTGCCAAGACCGGGGAGGTCATCGCTGCTTTCTTGGCTGCCCCATCTGCTTGCCGATTTCCTTTTGCCTACAGTGTGATGGCAGGCTGATGTCCCAGAATATGAACAATTGCCACCCGGGGCTTCTGCACCGCATCCAGCAGCCTCTGTACCTCCGGAAGATTGCATAGTTCCTTTCCTTCTGCCATTATGAAGCCCCTTTCTCAGTAGATGGCCCCATGGACATGGACGTTGCCAAAAGCGTACTGGCTGTTGGTGTAAACAGTCACCCATTTCCCCTCAGCCCATTCCAGTGCTTCCGCCAGTGTGATCACTTCGGCCTTCTGGGCTGAGGTACCCAAGGGAAGGGGGGCACTCCACACAATCCTCCCAGCCTGGTCTACCACCGCTGCACCAGCCTTTCATACTCTGTCACAAAACTGCTCCATCAGTGTACCATATCAACTCACGTTTTGGCAGGGCAGCGTCCTGAAAGTTAGATAGCACCTGGGTGATCTCTGCCATGATTTTTTGGCAATCATGCAGTGACACCTCCAGATTGAGAGTCTGCAGCAGGGTAGCCAGGTTCAGGGAGGCAGGCTCAGAAAAGATGATGTGGGGAGCATCCAGCAGAAGCCCTTGGTAGTGAGTCTGTCATGTGTTGGTCATCCATCGGCCAGGAGGGTGTTTCAGGACCCCTTCTATCATGTGAGGGGTTACTACCTTCAGATTTTGTCCAAAGGTGAGTTTGTCAGCATGCTTCACCATAAGAGCAACTGCTGCTATGATCCGCAGGCATGGGGGCCAGCCTGCTGCAACTGGGTCCAGCCTTTTAGATAGATAGGCGACTGGACACTTCCATGGCCATAGGCACTGCATTAGTACTCCTTTCACTATTCCCTTCTTTTTGTCTACAAATAGGGTGAAGGGTTTCAGGGGTTCAGGCAGCACCAGGGCTGGGGCCCTCAGAAGGGTGGCTTTGAACTCTTTGAAGGCCTTTTGTTGTTCTGGCCCCCAGGCCCAGGGGACTTGTCCTTTGTGGCCTCCTACAGGGGCTTCACTAGTTCAGCATACCCCAGTATCCAGAGCCAGCAGTATCCCATTGTCCCCAGGAATTCTCGGACTCCCTGGCCAAGGTGAGGACAGGAAGCCTGAGAATAGTTTCTTTCATTGCATCTGTCAACCACCTGGTCCCTTCTTTTAATTCATAACCCAGATAGGTGATGGTTTGTCTACGTATCTGAGCCTTCTTTCCACTGGCCCTATAGCCCAACCTCCCCAACTCCTGGAGGAGGTCTCCAGTGGCCTGTTGGCATTCGGCCTCTGAGGGGGCTGCCAAGAGTAAATAATCAATGTATTGCAGGAGTGTCACTGCAGCATGGCTCTGGCGACAAGAGTCCAAATCCTGATTCAAAACCTCATTGAAAAAGGTAGGGGAGTTTTTGAAGCCTTGTGGAAATCTAGTCCATGTTAGCTGCCTGGGGGTCCCCATATATTCATCAAGCCACTCTAAGACAAAGATGGGTTGACTGCTGGGTGCCAGGGCTATGCTAAAGGGTGCATCCTTTAAATCTAGGGTAATATACCAGACATGTGAGGGGGGTAAATGACTTAGCAGCATATAAGAGTTAGGAACAGTGTGGTGGATATACTCGATCCTCTTATTTACTTCCCTCAAATCTTGGACAGGCCTGTAATGTATCCCCCCTGGATTCTTAACAGGGAAAAGTGGGGTATCCCAAGCAGAGCGACAAGGTCTAAGAACCCCAGCCTCGAAAAGATAGGTAATGTGAAGGGCTATTCCCTTCCGGGCTTCAGAGGACATGGGATACTGATGGATCCAGATGGGCTGGGCTGAGGCCTTGAGTTCTACTGTCACCGGGTACGATGTGCTGCTAGCCTTACACCTGCTACTTCCGCCCAGGCTTAGGGGTAGGTGTGGATACAATAAGCCATCCCTGAGGACATTCATTTGGTAGTGAGGGATTCTACCTAGAGGACAAGCGATGTTCATCAGCTAGAGTTATGTTCAAAATATGTAGAGGCTGTCCTTGGCCATCCATCACTTTGATGCCATCTGGCTCAAAGTGAATGCGAGCTTTCACTTCGGTTAGCAGATCATGCCCTAGAAGAGGAGCCGGGAACTCAGGAATGACCAAGAAGGAATGAGTCACCTGGTGCCTGCCCAAATCCACCTGATGCTTACTGGTCCAATGATATGCTCTGGACCCAATTGCTCCCTGTACTAGGCTAGTTTTCTGGGACAAAGGCTCAGTAGGTTTATTGAGAACTGAATATTGGGCTCCTATGTCAACCATAAATCCCATTGGCTTCCCCTCCACATACACAGTTACCCAAGATTCAGGGAGGGGATCTGAGTTCCGTCCCCTCTAGTCATTATCCATTCCTGCCAGCAGAACTTGGGTGTCACTGCCAGATCTGTGATCCTGTTCCTGTTGTCCCTGGTGCTTGGGGCTTTCCCTCTTCCAGTGTCCATATTCTTTGCAATAAGCACATTGCTCTCTATCTAGTCTAGATCGGGTCCTTGAAGGTCTGACTGGTCTGGCTGGCTTAAGTCCTGACCCAGTTACTCCTTGGACACCTGCCAGCAAGATATTAGCCATTTCCTTCTGTTGTCTCCAGTTTTCCCTACTCTGGTGCTCTCTGTCCTCTTTTCTAATCCTTTCCTTTAACTCCTGATTCTCCTTTCTAATTCTGTCCTCTCTTTCTTCCAGGATCTCACAATTATTAAATACTCTCTCAGACACTTTCATCAAATCATGAATAGTCATCTCTCTGAGTCTTTCCTGTTTATATAGTCCCTTCCTAATAACTGGGGCAGCCTGATTTATAAAGGACATTATGACTGCCAAATGGTTTTCTTCTGCTAATGGTTCTAAGGGGGTATACGGTCTATAGGCATCATAGAGGCACTCAAGAAATACGGCTGGGCTTTCATTCCTCATCTGCAAAGAGGGATAGTTTAATTTCTTCCTTTCCAATTTGTATTCCATTTATGTCCTTTTCTTGTCTTATTGCTTGGGCTAGAATTTCAAGCACTATGTTAAAGAGCAGTGGTGAGAGTAGACAGCCTTGTCTTGTTCCTGAGTTGAGTGGGAACTCCTTGAGTCGTTCCCCATTGAGAATGATCTGTGCTTTAGGAGATTTGTAAATTGACTTTATTAAATTGAGAAATAGGCCATCTATGCCTATTCTTTCGAGAGCTTTGAACATGAAGAGGTGTTGAATTTTGTCAAAAGCCTTCTCCGCATCTATCTAGATAACCATGTGGTTTTTGTGTTTGAGCCGATTAATGTGGTACATCACATTTATCGACTTGCGTATGTTGAACCATCCCTGCATCTCTGGGATAAAAGCAACTTGGTCAGGGTGGATAATGGTTTTGATGTAGCAATGTATCCGGTTTGCTAAGACTTTGTTCAGGATTTTTGCATCTAAGTTCATCAGAGATATGGGTCTCTAGTTCTCTTTTCTTGTTGCATCCTTGCCTGGTTTGGGGATTAGGGCAATGGAAGCTTCATAGAAGGTGTTTGGAAGCCTTCCCTCTTTTTCTATGCTTCTAACAAGCTTCAGAAAGATTGGTTTCAGCTCTGGGATGAAGGCTTGGTAGAATTCAGCTGAGAAACCATCTGGTCCTGGGCTTTTCCTTTTGTAAAGGTATTTGATTACATCTTCAATCTCTGTGGGTGTGATAGGTCTATTTATTGTTTCTATCTGCTCTAGGTTAAGCTTTGGTAGTTGGTAGGTGTCCAAAAACCTGTCCATTTCTTCCAGATTCTCTAATTTTGTGGAGTAGAGATTTTGGAAGTATGACCTGATGATTCTCCCAATGTCTTTTGGATCTGTTGTGATTTCACCATTGTCCTTTTGTAATTTTGTTGATTTGGGCTTTCTCATTTCTTTGTTTGATTAGGTTGGCCAGAGGTTTGTCGATCTTATTAACTTTTTC
>PVHP010047224.1:0-12995 GCA_004024765.1 Zapus hudsonius
CACTCAAGAGATTTGTCTAGAAGAACTCACATGGTTTCTCTTATCCCATGGTATTTCTTCAAAGCTTCCATCAGTCTGATTAAGCAATAGATTCAATATAATCTCTTTAAGATATGGCCCAAAAATCTGAATTCTGGGCATCAGGACCACCACATTTTTCTGTTTCCTTCTAATCCCTTGGGGAGTTTAGCTCTACTTTTCATGACAAAAGTAATAATTCCCTCCATTCTTTTTTCCCTTCAGACAATTGGGGATAAATTCCTTCATAGCATTGAAATGAAAATCTTAGAAAAGAATGAATCAACCCCGATGCTAGGTACCAATGCCTAGTTCCAAGCCAGAAACAAACAAAAATAGATTTTTTTTGAAAAGATAAACTTATTTCTTATGAGCAAGTCCTGGTGTAAGCATGTACACAGACACACACACACACATGCAATAACACATGTGTGTTTGTGATTTAATGTCTCAGTAGTTTATCAATTTATTTTAGTTAACAGATTAACTTGACTTCCATCCATATCTAAAATGTACTGAAAAATAAGCTTTAGATTTGGTATTAAAAGACAACCATGAGTTTTGTACTTTGTTGTTAACAAAAAAAAAAAAAAAAGAACTTCAGCAGTAAGGTCATAGTCATACAGTTAAAAAACAATAAGGCCACAATTCCAATCTAGTTGCTGTAATTTAAGGTACTCTGTTCAACTCCTATCCTCCTAATTTCTTTCTATGCTCCTCAAGGATGAGTGCATCATAACCATCATAACACCATCCTAACCCATCAATGCATTGTTACTGTCTCAGTTAACATCAACTTATGAATAAACATGTTGGGCTCCAAAAAACTCTTTAAGAAAAAGGAACCCTCCACCTAAGAGGCAAGCCTACCAAAATTAAAAGAAGGCCTTGAGATAAGGCTCAGTGGTTAAGGTGCCTGCCTTCAAAACCTATTGACCTAGTTTGATTCCCCAGTACCCACGTAATGCCAGAAGCCCAAAGGGATGCAAGCATCTGGAGTTCATTTGCAGAAGCTAGAGGTCCTGCTGTGCTCATTCCCACATTTCTCCTTGCAAATAAATTATGTATTAAATGCATAATATATTTCAGTTACAAGAAGACACGTGGGCTGGAGAGATGGCTTAGTAGTTAAGGCGTTTGCCTACAAAGCAGAAGGACCTGAATTTGATTCCCCTGTACCCACATAAAGCCAGATTCACAAGTACATGTGTCTGGAATTCATTTGCAGTGGCTAGAGGCCTTTGGATGCCCATTCTTTCTCTCTGTCTGCCTCTTTCTTTCTCTCTGTCTCTTTCAAATAAATAAATAAAACATTTTTTAAAGAAGACAACTTTCATGACTATGATTAATACAGTTGATTGCTTTTGAGCTGGTAGGTACTACACATCATCACAGATAATATATTAGCCTCACTCTGCAAGCCTACACCTTTGCTCCTCAGTTCTATTTTAACTTTAGAGTTATTGTGAAAGAGAAGTCTGAAGTGCTCCATTTCTGATTCATTTTAAGAGAACAGCTGGAGTCAACAACTTCAGGCTTTCTTTTCTTTTTCTTCCAGAATTACTTCTGTAATTATTGCTGTCTACTGTGAGCTTTGGAATAAGTCTTTCTTACTCAGAATTGTAGGGGAATTTGTACAAGGTCACCATGCACCTAATTTAAGAAGTAATTACTAACCTCATTTTCTCCTTTTATATATGCTGCTTAAGAGAATGTGCTCAAGTGAAATAACATGATTGGTTTTACCAGAATTAATCATGTTTCTCAGTCACACTTTCAGCTCAGATTTTAAGAACCACAAATTCTACTAAATTTCACCCTCTGGCAAAGGGCTCGAAGAAAAGAAATATTAAATAATTGATTAATGAGACCTAGCTTCTTCTCCTAGTGCACCATAACTATCTCAGAAGCAATTAAGATATTTAACTGTAATAAACTCTTTCTGTAATAATACCAAACACTGAAATTGGAAAAGTCATGATTTACAAGATAAAATATTTTACTCTCATGTTGCAAACATGTGTCACTCCCCAGGTAGAACATTAAATGGTACCACTTAAATTTAATATTACATTTGAGAGTATGACTAATCCTTGGAAGATTGGATAATAATAAAAGCATGAACAGCTTAGTCAAATTTACAGAGATCAAGCATTTCTGTTCTAATTCTCTACCTTTCTGAAGAACTCCAACTCAGCATAACCACACCATATAGAAAATGCATTCAAATTACCCAGTTAGGGTGGCACAGGCCTGTGGTCCAACAACTTGGGAGGCTGAGACTAAAGGATCACTTGTGCTCAGGAATTTAAGAACAGCTTTAGATACATAGGAGACCCCTATCACTAAAAAGAAACACCATAAAAAAAAACCCATAGAACTTTATAATCGAATTGACAGTCACCTATAATCTCGATTTAAAAGTTCTGCAAAGTGAAATGATGAGTTTTTGCATTGCAAAATGGAATTTTCATTCAGAGAATACAAAGTGACAAAGGCCTCTGAAGTTACATTTAAGAACATGTGAAACATATTTTCCTTTCTCCATCCTGGCAATGCTAAGTCAGAGTTGCAGAAATGTTCCTTGGCCCAGGAATATATAATACACGATGAGGACTTTTTTGAGTCACATTTGAAAAAAGAACAATGCTAGGAGAACTGCCACTAGGCATAGCAATGTGATGCCTGTGGAAACTTGAGCTCTCTCTCTCTCTCTCTCTCTCTCTCTCTCTCTCTCTCTCTCTCTCTCTCTCTCTCTCTCTCTCTCTTGCTCGCTCACTTGCTAGCTCTCTGTGTGTTTATGTTTGCATAAGATGATAAATAACTTTAGAGAAACAGATGAAAGGTAGCAAAATAAATAAGGATTTGGGGCAGTCACTTATAAATAAGGTACTTTCGTATCCAAACGTCTTCCCAATAATTTGCTTTTCCTGTTTGGGGGTATTTACATATCCAGGGAAAAGGGATGAGAATGAGATGTTCGAAGGCTTTGATTGAGTTCTCCTGTTTATGTCAATCCATTTCCATGCTGAATTAGACCAAATTCTCACTTCTAAATTTTAAATTAAAGCTTATTAGAATAATCAGGGTGTTTTCTTCTCCTCATTCAGCTTGTTTAGTGTGTAGAAAGGAAGAGGAGGCTGATGATGTTTTAATTTATGCTACCACCTTTCATCACTTCCTCTAAAGCTATGTGAAAGCAGAAAGATCCTGGTGTGCTGTGCAAAGAGAGCTTGTCCCTGTGGAGTGCAGTCCCTGGCTAACCATGGCGATTGCCTCTAGAAACTCTGCACATTCTGACGGGAGAATATTTGAGCTGCCCTGTGGGCCTCAAGAAGAGGAGAGAGGGGTCACTCCACAAGGGTGGGAGTTAAGTTCTCAGGTTATTAAAGGAATCTTAGGAGGGAACTGAACTGTGTGCAGTATATCAAGAGATCGCTGCTCTGTCCAGAGGGATTACCCACACCAGGACCCAGGTGTATGTTACCTTTCACTTCTAGAACTTCTGCCAGTCACTGGATTTGGGATCGGCATCCTTTTCTATTCTCTGAGAGCAGATGTCACTAATTTCAGGTTCTCGCTTTATTTCTAGTCATTAACATCTGTCCATGTCTCATATTTTCCATGTTCTTTTCAAAGTCCATTGTTCTCACCTGATCCCTTAGACTGTCACTCCCAGGGGCCAACCTCATCATGTTTACCCATGACTATAGACTGTTTCTAAATGCAATGTTATTCCACACACCCCCCTTCCTTCCCCAAGAGCTGTGTGAATCCACGCGGAGAACAGCAGAGCTAACTCACTGATCAGCATTCAAACTGCTAACCCCATTCTCCTCAAGCATGGTCATTGTGTTTCATATCTCTGCCCTTGCCTTTGACAAGTATTTGAAGATTAACTATGGTCTTCAGATTTCTGAGCCAAGACATAAAGATGTACTTGGTAGGTTATACCCGTATAAATGATTGTATTTTTAAACATACTGGAAAACGAGCACATAGGAAGATCTATAATTAAGCATTGTATAAGTATATATAATATATAAATAAATGCTTACATATATGACATATGAATTTTACATAAAATAATGGGGATAATAATAGCAACAAGTAATTATTTGTTGTAGGCACTCTGATTCTGTGCAATTAACAATTCAATTTGCATAAGAACATTATGAAAAAGCTGAGTTGTGATTAAATATGTAGTCTTCAGTGTATAGTCAGTAATCAGCAGAGAAGGAACTGAAAGCCCTGCTCCCCAGCTGAGGGCTTCTGCTCTTCATGAATGCCTGCAGCATTGGAACGTGATGAGAAAACTATCCATTGATTAAAACAGAGAAGGAACAACACTGGTAGGAGAGCCAATATGACTGGCATATTAGTTTTTATAAACATAAAATGAATTTTTGAGGCTCATGATAAATGAAAGCTGAGACCATTACTTTTAAATAAAACAACAAAACTCCAGTGATGCTATATATTTATTTGGTTTGAGGTAGAGTCTCTAGCTCAGGCTGAGCTGCAGCTCCCTCTACAGTCCCAGGCTGGCAGGCTGGGTTCAAACTCACAATGATCCTTTTACTTCTGCCTCCTGAATGCTGAGATGAAAGGTGTGTGCCACCATGCCCAGCACAAAGTGATATTATTTTGACCTTGGGTTTCTGTCTCCATTGAAAATGAAACTGAAAAACTAATTATAGAATTGTGAAATTTTTCTTACATTAAATGGACATAATAATTTGAGGATATGTTATAGCCCTGTTCCTATATTTTTACATAAATGATTGAGAATTCGAATTTAAACAGCCCAATTTCCTCATATAATTAAAATATGTGCTTATAATGTTGATACCATATTTCATATTTCCAAGTATCCAAAATGCAGACAATTTAATTTTCTAAGTCTTAAATAATTTTTGACTGTAAATTCAACAACGTTTAAAGAGCAACCAAGAAGTATTACTCCAACTAGGCAGTCTCCTCTACTTCTAACCATGGACAAGAGGCTAGCTCAGCAATCTTACCTTGGATATCTTCTACAGGACATTTTATTAGTATTTTAATGAAGGGCATTAATAGAAAATGCTTTATATCAATGAGTAACTTAAAGTGGAAATTTTTACTATATTGGATGAAAAAAATCAGTATCCTTTTCAATACCAAGGCTTGCACATTGACAAGCAATCCAATTAGCCTCATTTTATCAAGTTCTTTTCCCACATAATAACTCAATAACTATAACATATGTTAAATGTATTCTTACTGCATCAGTAATAAACTCAGGGTGCCAATAAACTCTTTAAACAATAATAAGTTGAAGGCTATAGAATGAGGTAAACAAAGAATTTATTTATTTGTTTGTTTGTTTGTTTGTTTGTTTTGATGACAGGGTCTCCTTGTGTAGCCAAGGATGGCCTGGAAACTCCCATTCCCTTTCCCCATCCTAAACTGTAATGACAGACCGTCACCATTGTGCCTGGATTAGAGTTCATCAGTTGACAGTTTCTTTTGCTTCAGTGCTCAAAATCAATGCTTTCATCCTACATCTATCCTTAAACTCATTCTATAACTCCACATTCTCATCAAGTGCAGGGCCGCAGAGCTCTACTTTCTTACCTTCCTCTTTCACATTACCCTCTTTGCTCTCATCTCTCCTCCATACACACATACAAAGCCACACTTGCATACACAACCATAAAACCACAAACCAGGATGCTCACATGACAAGTCTGATATTCTACAAGGCGGCAACATATTTTTAAAGAATATTGATGAATAAACTGAAAACCAGGGGTGGAGTTGTCTGTCTAGTATTGAAAGGATATCCGCCAGTATATTGTATTTTCGTATTTGACTTTTTTCTCAGTTGTCTTTTTCATATTTTCTATGGGAAACATTCAAAGACAGTGAAGCAGCCTTTAAATTTATAACTATGCAAATGACATAAACTGAATATGTACAAAAGTAGTTACATATTAAAACACTCTGATTTATAAAACATAATGTATTCCCTGCCACTTTCAACTAATGATCATTTTGATAAGACATAGAAACACAAAAAAGTACAAATGTATAAATTAAGAGATAAAAGAAATTTGAGGTTCAGATAAATTTATTATATTTTCTTCCATTTTTCTATATTACTTATAAAATCACTTATATTATTGAACTTATATTCAATAATACAGGCAAGGAAAACCTATTCATGAGACCACCATTCAAACACCACTCTTATTTTTTTCTGATCCTTTGTAATTCTTCTTAAATTATCTTCTTTTAGTTATAATCATGCAGTCTACCTAATTGTACTTTTTTAAACTGAGCATTTCTATATGAATTTTAAGACAAAAAAAATCATACAAAGGACCAATCTGACAATTGCTTTCATTTGTGTTTTGCTTAGTTTTGAGTTTTCTGTAAGAAAATTCAGTGTCTGAACCAAGGAGCCCTATGATGTCAGCAGGAGTAGTTATGTTCCCCTGCTCTGAGCTCTGAGCTAATGCAAAGTTATGCATTCTTTTCCTGAGCCACTATCTAAAAACACACTGAGCAGCCACGCGGTCTTCCGGTTG
Source organism: Zapus hudsonius (assembly GCA_004024765.1). Lineage (NCBI taxonomy): Eukaryota > Metazoa > Chordata > Mammalia > Rodentia > Dipodidae > Zapus > Zapus hudsonius. The sequence continues at coordinate 6,591 of PVHP010047224.1, forward strand.
TCATGATTTCTCCCAGAAAAGAAGGAACAACCTGACCACAGTCCAGATATTGATTATATCAGTCACTGTTCTAGAATAGTCTGCAATTGTTGAAGTGAGACTTTCACTCAAATGAGACCAGAGCTGTAGAAACCTAATTGACCAGGAATCTCCTGGCAATGGTCATTTCCATAGGAAAGCCATCCTACTAGTCCTGACCCTTATGCCTCTGCACCACTTGCTAAGAGAGCAGGTCTAAGAGCAAATTAAGTACAGAAAGCTAATAATTCTTGGTGGAGGAGAAGAGTATCTGAAATCTTTCTTGACAGATGTCTCATGAGTAAGCAGAGACAGGGATAAAGCCAAGAAGAAGCCGGAGTAGAAGGGGATCTCAGCTTTGGTTTCTTCCTCTACATTCACCTTCTTCTATGGTAGTACAGCCTGTCTCTTCACTATGGGATGTTTTATGATTGACTTAAGACTTTGGCTGAATAATAACTCTTACACACCATCTCTAGATGCTATTCCCTTGAAATTTTATTAAAAACCAGTTTCTCCATGCTCTGTCCTTCATCTTTAAGCAAGCCCTTTGAAATGATATCTAGTAATTCTGTTCTCAATTGCAAAAAAAAAAACAGTAATGAAGTATCATTGCCTGTTTTTCATGTGGACATATTTAGCCCAAAGAATTTAGTTATATGATCAAGTGTATGTTACTGAATGGCAGTCAAGGTGAAGTCTCATGTCTGTTTAACTCCAACCTCTTCTTGTGTGCCATGTGTTAGTTACAAACTTAACAGAAATAATTGAAGGAAGGAAGGATTTATTTTGTCTTATGATTCATGGAGTTGTAGAGGTCTGGTATGGGGTGGAACATGCAGGAGGACTTAGTTTTCCAGGAGAGGAAGCAGGACAGAGAACATGGTCCCTTAGAGGGCAGGAGGATGACAGAGGACCAGGTTCATGGAGAAGGAGCACGACAGAGGTTAACCATGACTGTGGACTAGATACGTGCTTGTGGAAGGATTAGCTGTTGGTTATATGACACTGACCGGCAGCATAGTACTAGAGTGAAGGTGGGACTGGCCAATTCCCACTCTCTGTCCCTACAGCTCTACGCATGTCCTATAGAACCAATATCAAAAAGATCCAAAACCTCCCCACAAACATGTTCCCAGAAAGAAGTCAGTGAGACTGTACTGTTTTTGGTAGCTTCAAAAAAAAAAATCAAATTCCATGCAATAACACTAACCAAGGATGTGAAAGACATATAATGAAACTATAAAAACAATCAAGAAGGACATTGAGGAGGATATGAGAAGATGGAAAGGACTTCCATGCTCATAGTTAGAATTAACGTTGTGAAAATGGCAATTCTGCCACAAGCAATATACAGATTCAATGCAATCCCAACAAAACCCCAGCTTCATTCTTTGCAGAGATAGAAAATACAGTCTCAAAATTCATTTGGAATGCATAAGGCCTTAGATATCAAAAAATATCTTCAGCAAAAGAAACACCTTGGGTGGTATCACCGTACCCAATCTAAAGTTATACTACAAAGACACAGTAACAAAAATCACATGGGACTGACATAAAAACAGACAGATAGAACTTGCTCTTAGTTCAAGTTACTACAGCTACTTGATCTTTGACAAAAGTGCCAACTGGAGAAAAGAGAGCATCTTTAACAACTGGTGCGGTGCTGGACAAATTGGATAAATACATGTAAGAGAATGAAACTAGACCCACTCCTCTCATCATGCACAAAAATCAATGTCAAATAGAATAAAGACTTCAACATAACACCTGAAACTCTTAAAAAGCTGGAAGAAAAAATAGGGGGGATGCTCCATGAGATAGGAGTGGGGAAAAACATCCTGAACACAACCCCAGTAGCCCAGAAAATTCAACAATCACTGAACCAATGGGATATTATCAAGCTAAAGAGCTTCTACACAGGCAAACAGATCATACGCAGAGCCAACAGGCCACCACCAGATTGGGAGAAAATCTTTGCCAGCTACACCACTGACAGAGGCCTAAAAAAAAAGAACTCAAAAAATTAAGTAATTAAAGAATCAAACACCCCACTCAAAAAAATGGGCAGTGAACTGAACAAGAAATTTCTGGGTCCGTGGGTTAGTTAGGGAGTTGCAGCATGCATCAACTCCCTGTTCACCCACGGGGCCTGGGTGAGCAGAGGCTTGGAATAGCTGTGAGCCGAACGAGAGATGAGACCCTCGGGAGAACGCGGCAGTGGGCAATTCTAATTTTATTGTATAGATAGCAGTTGCTTATATAGAGAAAAGTCAGAGGTAGAAGCATAGGAAGCAAGATCTGTGAGCATCTCATGAGTTTGATTGGTAGGGGCCAGTATCCTTTGGATACCTATTTTGCATAGATAAATTGAGGGGGCTACGTGACTCTATACATGGATACAAACATGGATAGAATGGTGATGTCAGCAGAGGAAATGTAACCTTATTTTTTAGGTTTGTTTATTGCAGCTGGATTAAGTTAGGCTTTGAACTGCTTGCTTATTTTATCGGACAGCTGTGGCCTGCCTGGGGGCTGGAGTTTTCAGGATTGCTAAAATTTATAGGGGCCCTCGGGACTTTGCCTCAACTTCCTTATCAGAAGGAGACAGTCCCAGAAACCTGCCAGACTCAGCAAAACCCTACTTCCTCCATGCCACATTAGCAGGGTACCACAGAAATTCACAGAGGAGGGAATACAAATGGCCTCTCTTATTTAATAATATGTTCAACATCCTTAATCACCAGGGAAATGAAAATCAAAAACAATGAGATTCTACCTTACTCCAGTCAGAACAGCAATCATTAAAAAAATCTACCAACAACAGATGTTGGTGAGGATGCAGAGGAAAAAAGGAACCACCATGCACTTCTGGAGGGAGTACAAACTTGTACACCTCCTAGGGAAATCAATGTGGAGGTTTCTGAAAAAGATGAAAATAGAGCTACCAACTGACCCCTTACTGGGCATCGACTCTCAAGAAACTATCGTTCTAGATATTAAGGATTTTTTAAATTAATACAACCAACACACATGGAGAGAAAGAGAAAGACAGAGACAGTTATGAATGTGTCCTAAATATTCATTATACATTTTAGGCAGTAGCACTTTCTGAATTTGAAATCCAAAGAAAAGTCATACATATTATACTATGCTCCTTACTATCTTTTTGCATCTCAAAGGAAGGAAAAATCATAGGAATAAAACCAAAACAATGTATCTTCACAATCAGTAAAATAGCATGTTAGTTTAGAATATAATTCCTTTATTTATTTATCAATTTATTTGCAAGCAGAGAGAGATAGAAGAGAGGCAGAGAGAATGAGCATGTCAGGGCCTCTAGCCACTGGGAAAGAACTCCAGATGCATGAGCCACTTTGTGCATTTTGGCTTTATATGGGTACTGGAAAATCAAATCTTGGTTTGTTAGGCTTTTGCAGACAAATTCCTTAATTGCTCAGCCATCTCTCCAGTCCTAGCTTATAATTTCTTAAAGTGGCTATTTTTATGGTGCCAAGCCCATAAAAAAATAAAAGCAGTATAATGTCATTTGAGAACATTCAAAATAATTATAAAAATATTTTGTTATATTCGACAACTATACCATGACACCTGATTTTCCCCTCAACTCATATCATTTAGATATGAAGGTCCCTGCAGAATTTCACAGAGTAGAACATGGTTAAGTACATATCATAAGAAGGAGATGGTGAATGTTATTTGATTTAAATAGTATACTTAATTTGACCACCCACCTTAGCTGAAGGCTCTGTCAAATTTTCTTTTAAATGCTATGCCCTTAGTCAGATAGTACCTTGAGCTGGTTTAAGGGTCAGCATCATCTCAGGAGCCCAGGAAAGTTACAACATTTCAATCCTTTAAGGTTCACAGTTTAAGTGAGAAAAGTGTATCAAACTTCCAAACATATCTGAATATCTAAACATCTAACTCTGAAAAATCTCCAAAATAAAATGTGATTTCTTAGAACTGCTCTAAACAATTAACTTGAAAACTACCAGAAAACTTTGCGGAAAGCAGCAACGTGCATACCATCTGAACATCTGGAGACTAGTTCTCTCTCTCCTGGATTGAGAACTGTGCTGAAACCTCAGGCAGTTATTTTATGATCATCCTCATCCAGCCTCAATTAACTAGGACATGGTTTTGTACCTTTGGTGGTTTTGAGGTTTTGGCATTGCTTGAACATCTGGGGTTGGATAGTCTCCTGAAGTTACAGCCGTTTTCAATTTAGGCACTGAAAACTAGAGGAAATGTACTAACTTTACTGTTTTATTGAGTGTTGTTGATTTATAACGTTTTTTAGCACTTGATTTAGGTGACTTGCTCTAGATTAATCCAAACTTTTTCTTTCAATACAGTGAGTTTGCTGTCAAGGTAGATATACGATGAGTTTCCAGTTGCCTAATATCTATAAGGTTCTCAATTCATGGGAAAAATGCATTTGGATCTATAGCTGCAGAAAACTGACTTGTGTCATGATGACATTTCTGGAATGAGGATGACAATATTTAGCGTCCTATCAAAATGAAAATATCTATATAGGTGTCACTTGAATTACCAAACTGGCTTGTTTTGATCCTTCATGCCTCTTCCAGTCTGACTATATTATAGGACATATTTTTTTGTGTTTTTTGAAAAGTCAATAGTGATGTAACCAAGAAAATTATCAATTTCATGAAATTTAAAACATATTTTATAAAACACCATTCGTAATATTGCAGAGGACATAAACTACAATATCCCACATTAGAATTTAAATAGTAGACTCGAAGCATTTTATAGCAATCATAGCAATTAATAACTGAACAAAGTGATTTAATCTTGAGTAAATATCCAAATGTGTGATTATGCATGGCACTCATTTTTTCCCATCTATGAAGCAAGCTGTGAAAGATTATTAAACGTTTTGAAAAAAAAACTGAAGTCCTAGGAAAATAAATGTGTGTGAGAACACACCTTTGTGAAGTGGAAAATGCAAGTTTCTTGGCCTCAGCCTTGTAGTTGTTTCTGTCAGCAATTTTCTCTAACTTGATCTGGACATTTTAAATTCAACTTTCCTGGAAAATACATTAATAAGTCTGTAAAATTTTTCTGAACACAGTGTTACTCAGGGACTTGGTTAGAATTCATATTCTATGGTTCCTGTACTCTAAGGAACAAAACTAGACTTGGGCAAAGGACATCATACTACGCACTAATCATTGTGAGAACTCACCTTGAATTTGAGTCTGTTGGTATGTGCGTGCATAATGTGAAAATCATGCCAAAATTATTATGGAAACACAAGAGAATCAATTGTTTACAGCCAAGAAATTTTGTGGGGATTTAGTATTTTCAAACTCACCAGAACTAGGACTCTTATTTCTTCAAGACATGCTTATGGTTAACTCAATCTGAAAAGGCAATGATAGTCTAGTAGAATTCCAGACAAAAGTTGCAATCATAAATACTAATAAAATCCAAAGCATTATGTTTTTTTTAAAAAAATTCATGTCATGACTTAAAACTAAGGGAGCCAAAAAATAAAATACTATAAATATTTTTGCCGATTGAATATCTAGCCAAAAGTGATAATAAGCTGACATTACGATAATGAGCTGTCTAGTAGGGTTAGTTATGAGTAGCAGGAATGATTAAGAGAAACATCAGTAGAGTGTAGCTCTTGCTACATATAAGCTATGTGTGAGTTAAGCCAATAGAGTATAATCCCAAAATGATTGTATGCATATTTCAAAATGAGGTAAATAGTCACAATTATAGCATGTTTACTAACCACTTGTGATTTTTAAACTCATAACCTTTGAGGAGATAAGAAGGTTTCAGGTAATTAGAAATAAAGATATAACTTTGGTGGAGTAATTAACATGATATCCATCACAATAATTCTAGAAAAAAAAGTTAGAAATCTTTTTCTTAATCACAACCCTTTGGTAAGAAGTTCTGAGAAACCAACGAGCCTTCTACATTATTCCACTCTAGTTATTAGATACTACGACTGCTATCTGATATCCAACAAAAAAATCTGAAATTAAATTGAGTGATTATTGAGTCATCTTAATAGTTGAGAAAAGCAACTGTTATTACCAAGAACTGCTCAGCAATTATGAGGTTTTCAACATAGTAGAAGTGTCAGAATTTTCTTTATCACTTATCCTAAAAACAACAACAAAAAAACCCAAAGCCAACATTGAACAACAAATGTTCAAAATGTCTTTGAACACTTCTAAGTTCTCAGCAGAAAAGAGTTGGATCTAATGGCAGATGTGGAGGGATTTGGGGAAGAATCACAGAAAGGTATCAGTGGAAATGAACCTTATGCCGCAGAAATGTGGCTGGAGGATCAAAGGGAAGGGAAATTTTCTGAGA
>PVHP010047225.1:0-13065 GCA_004024765.1 Zapus hudsonius
CCCCAGCCCCTCCTGTCACCTATTGAACTCCTGGTACACAATGTACAGGATGTGTATAGCGACACTATTGAGAGCGTAGGCGTTGATCGTGGGCTTCAGGAAGGACAGGAAGGTGCTGATCACAGTGATGGTAACTACCAGGTAGGTGAAGTGGGCCCTGGAAGGAGAAGGTGGATGAATGACAGTAAATTCTAGAGGATGAGGTGAAACCACCGTGGACCCAAGCAGAAGAGAGGAGCTAAGAACTCAGCAAGTTCCCCTGGGCTAGAGGGGGCTTCTGAATCTCCCTAGTGGACAGAGGGACATGTAAAGGGTCCCTTGGGAGTCGAAGAGCCCAGGCAGGGGCTGGAGGAAACAGGGGGTGTCATAGCAATCACAAGGGTCCACAAAGGAAGGCTCCAGGCACAGGCGAGCCTAGTAAGGCACTCAGGGGTATATGGCGGGTTCCAAAGAGGAGAGGCAGGGGGATTACAAAGGGTCTCTGGAGCCTAGGGAAGCTGAAACTTGGGGTCCTCAGATGGCCATCACCCCAAGTGGCTCAGGATTTGGAGCAGAAGGCAAGGTGGGCAGGTGTGGGGAAGCCCAGGTGAATTAGGCTTGGAGACAATCCCTGCAGAGGAGGGATGCCCAAAGGGGCCGGGAGAGAGGACCTGGGGTGGGAGGAGCGGGCGAGCTCAGGCAGGGCCCCAGAGGGCTGAGTCCTCCCCTCTCACCTGTTCCCCCGCAGGAAGCTGGGGAAGTAGTGACGAGGCATCCACAAGCTGTAGCTGCTGGCCAGGAGCCACAGGATGGCGATCTCGTCCAACAACTGGCCCAGGAAGCTGAGTGTCATGTGGAAATACATGGAGAACAGACCTGGCGCAGAAACAGGTGGTCCACAGAGCTGCCTGTTCCCATGCCACCTGCCCATGCTCACAGACCCCCACCGACCTACCTATGGCCATGAAGAGTACCGAAGTAGTGTAGATGCCACGGGTGCGCTTCTGGGCGTAGGAGCGCATCAGAACCATCATGAGAGGACCGAAGATAAAGAAGAAGATGTTGCTGAACTGGAAGAGAGATGTGGGGAGCAGGTCAGATGGCAGGGAGGGCCGCCATGTCCATGCAAGCTCACCCATCAGCTGACCATCCACCTACACCTTCTAGGCGAGGAGTCAAACACTTGACCGGCATTCCAACTGATCTTTTGCCTCCATTTGTTTGTTGTCGTTGTTTTGTTTTTCGAGGTAGGGTCTCGCTGTAGCCCAGGCTGACCTGGAATTCATTATGTAGTCTCAGGATGGCCTCGAACTCACACCCGCCTATCTCTGCCTCCTGAGTGCTGGGATTAAAGGTGTGCCTGGCTTTAAAATATTTTTATGTATTTATTTGTGAGAAGAGAGAGAAAGAGAGAGAGAAAGAGAGAGAGAGAGAATTGGTGTACCAGGGCCCTTGTCACTGCAAAAGAACTCAGATGCATGAGGCATTTTGTGCATCTGGCTTGAAATGGGTATTGGAGAATGGGACCCAGGTCATAGGCTTTGCAAGCAAATACCTCCAACCACCTGAGCCATCTTCCCAGCCCCTCTCAGCCATATTTGTTGAGACAGGGTCTCTCACTGAACCTGGAGCGCACTGGTTTGGCTACACTAATTAGCCAGGGAGCCCTTGGGATCCTCCTGTCTCCACCTCTCCAGCCCTAAGACTACAGGTGCTCACCACACTCAGCGAGTGTGTGGGTGCCGGGGTCTGAGCTCAACCATGCTTAGCATGTGTGTGGGTGCTTTAAAACTGAGCCATCTCCCCAGACCCTCCCTTATCGTTTTGAAAATTTATTATTAGTAGTAATGGAGCCCCAGACCTTGAACATTAAACCTCGAACAGGCCAATGCTCTATTGGTGAGCTAGCCATGCCCCCCCCCCCAGCCCCTCACTGGAAAAATCTAGATAATGTAGAGAAATGTAGAAAATGTCAAAACGAAACCCATTATTATGTATAATTAATCTATGCTAATTTAAAACTATCATCCAAGGTTGGACATGGTTTAGCACTTAAAGGTACTTACTTGTAAAGCCCGACAGCCTGGCTGGGGTTGAATGCCCCAGTAACCAAGCAAAGGCAAATGCACAGTAACACATGCATCTGGAGTTAGCCCATTCTCTCTCTCTCTCTCTCTCTCTCTCTCTCTCTCTCTCTCTCTCTCTCTCTCTCTCTCTCAACAAATAAATACATTAAAATATTATTAGCGGGTGTGGTGGTGCACGCCTTTAATCCCAGCAATCAGGAGGCAGAGGTAGAAGGATGGCTGAGGCCAACTTGAGACTACATGGTGAATTCCAGGTCAGCCTGGGCTACAGTGAGACCGTACAATCAATATATATATTTTTTTAGTTAAATTAAGCTGGATCTGGTGGGACACACCTTTAATGCCAGTACTCTCGAGGCTGATGTAGAAGGAATGCTTTGTGTTTGCGGCCAAAATGAGACTACAGAGTGAGTTCCAGGTCAGTCTGGGCTAGAGCAAGGCTCAACCTCGGAAAAATAAAAGAAAGAACGAAAGAAGAAAGATCACCCAGGTTCTGGAGAGATAGTTTTGTTATAGAACCTTCCCCTACAGCCAACCATGAGGGCTGGGGGCATGGTCAGGGGTAGAGTGACAGCCTAGGACCACAGTGAGGGCTGGGGTGTGGTCAGAGGTCCAGTGACAGCCTAGAACCCACAGTGAGGCTGGGGGCGTGGGCAGGGGTAGAGTGATAGCCTAGAGTCCTCTATTTTGGGGCAGGAGGTGTCGCTCAATGCTGAAGTTGACCTAGCATGTCTGAGGCCCTGCCTTTTCTCCCCAGCACTGAAGGAAAACCAAGGCTCACTGGTCTGCATGGACCACTTTGTTTCTGTAGAGGTCGGGAGGAAAACCAACCTCTTGGATCCCTTGAGTCAGTGAACAGCACCTGATGCCTCCTCAGCCTTTCTCCTCATCACTGAAGCTCCAGTTGGCACCACCTACACCTGCCTCTGTCACGTATTACAAACAGACACCTGCATCCATTTCCCACAGTCCCAGGGATGTGGGTCCTGGGCGGGGTGCTCAGAGCCACACCAGCCACAGGACAAGACTGACTTGTAAGGTTTGCATAGCATGTAACTGTTAACCGCTCAGCATGAGGTTACCTCACTTCAACCCCATGGTTGAGACACACTGGAACCAGGCACTTGTGTACTGGGTGACCCTGAGCCAGGAACTCAACTCTGTCTTTATTGCCCCATTTGTTAGGGGACAGGAGAGAACGTACTTCAGGCTGATCGTGAAGGCACACCTAGGAGGGAGGAGGATGGAAAGTTCCAGCCCAGTCTGAGTTACATAGTGAAACTCCATGTCAAAAATCCAGGGAGGGGGCTGGAGAGATGGGTCAGCAACTAAGGCACTTGCTTGCAAATCCTGATGACCCCGGGTTCGATTCCCCAGTACCCACATAAATCCAGATGCACAAGATGGCACATACATATGGAGTTTGTTGCAGAAGCTAGAGGTCCTGGTGTGCTCTTTCATATTCTCTCTCTCTCTCTCTCTCTCTCTCTCTCTCTCTCTCTCTCTCTCTCTCTCTCTCTCTCTCTCTCTCTCCTTGCAAATAAATAAATAAATAAATAGCTCTTTTTAGTCCAGGGAGGGAGAAACAATAAAAATAAAAATTACGGCTCCAGGGAGGGAAGCTAGGGAGATGTCTGTGTGAAGTACTTGCCGTGCAAGCAAGTACTGAGGACTGAGTTCAGATCACCAGCGCTCCTCTGATGGTAGTGCTAGAGACAGAGACAGGAGGGTCTCTGGGATCCACTGTCTAGCTAGGCTAGCTGAATCGGTGAGGTCCATGTTCAGTGAGAGACCCTTTCTCAGAAAATAAGGTGCAGGGATAGCCGGGCGTGGTGGCGCACGCCTTTAATCCCAGCACTTGGGAGGCAGAGGTAGGAGGATCACCATGAGTTCAAGGCCACCCTGAGACTACAGAGTGAATTCCAGGTCAGCCTGGGCTAGAGTGAGACCCTACCTCGAAAAACCAAAAAAAAAAAAAAGAAAAGAAAAGAAAATAAGGTGCAGGGGGCTTACAAAGCCTCTGGCCTGGATCTGCAAGCACACACATGTGCACCCACACATATGCAAACACATACGCACACCACACACACACATTCAAGCTAGCTATGCCTGTCATCCGAGCACTTGGGAAGTGGAGGCAGGACTTTGCACCATGACTCCCTCAAGTATTGTCCACCTTTAAAGGACTTTGTCACACTGGGCTGTCCCTCCTCCCCAGCAGCCTGGGCTCTGGCTCCCAAGCCATAAACAGCTTCCCACGGGCTTTCTTACCTCGGCCCCTTTTGGATTGCCCTTCTTTTTGGCCAAATAGCCTTTAAGAATATTTATGCCCTTTAGATTCCCCAGTACCCACAGAGCCTAACAGCCCGAGTTCGATTCCCCAGTGCAGACGTAAAGCCAGATGCACAAAGTGGCGCATGCATCTGGAGTCTGCTTCCCTGGGGTCAAAGGCGTGCGCCACCAGCCAGCCATGGAGGCCTGTTCTTCTGATCCTGTACACAGACACACAGCCCAGTCTAGGACCCCACGATCACCCAACACTGGGCAGCTTCGAGCATTAGCTTTGTGCTTGTGTGTGTTTGTGTGTGAGTGCACACGTGCCACAGGGCACATGTGGAGGTCAGGGGACAACCTTGGGTGACAGTCCTTGCCTCCCAAGGTCTTTTTGCCCCTTGCTGCTGTGAAAGCGGATCCCTGTGGCTCACTGAGCAGCCGGTCTAGTCTAATTGGTGAGCGCCAGGCCAACAAGAGACCCTGTCTCAAAGAAGGTAGACAGCGGGCTGGAGAGATTGCTCAGGGCTTAAGGTGCTTGCCTACCAAGCCGAGCGACTCAGGTTCGAATCCCCAGCACCCACATAAAGCCAGATGCACAAAGGGGCACAAGCATCTGGCATTCCTTTGCAGTGGCTGGAGGCCCTGGAGCGCCCATTCTTTCTGTCTCTCTTCTCTCTATCTCTTTCTGCTTGCAAATAAATATCTTTTTTAAAGGAGGAGGAGGAGGAGGAAGACTCTGTGGTCCCAAGCTGGCCTCAAACTCCCAGCCATCCTCCTTCCTCTGCCTCCAGAGTGCTGGGATTAAAAGCATGTGCCACCACACCCGGCCATGTCTTTTTTTTAATTTGGAGAGAAAGAGAGAAAGAATGAGAATGGGCACACACCAGGTCCTACTGTTACTGCAAACAAACCCCAGACTTGTGCATCTGAGGAATTGAACCCCAGCCGCAGGCTTTGCAAGCAAGCGCCTTTAACTGCTGAGCCATCTCCCCAGCAGACCATGTCTTCAATGCCAAAGCTTATTCTTTTAAAAAATATTTTTATTTATTCATTTTCAAGCAGAGAAATACAGAGAGAGAGAGAGAGAGAGAGAGAGAGAGAGAGAGAGAGAGAGAGAGAGCACACCAGGGCCACCACCACCTTGTGGGCCTGGCATATGTGGATACTGGGGAATTGAACCCGGGGCCTCAGGCACTGGAGGCAAGTGCCTTAACTGCTGACCCATCTCTCCAGCCCTGCCAAAGCTTATTCTTCAGCACAATCCTTTCCCGCCGTGGGTCGTCACTCCTAACTGGACCGTGATGAAGTCACTGTGAACCAATTACCACTTTTCTCTTAATCGTCTTTCAATTTACAAGCAAAACAAAACATGCTATTCGCTTCTTGTAATGTGTGTACCATAGATTAATGCTCATCTCACTCTTGTCTAGAGAAGCGTCTCTCTTTCAGATGGTGGTGGATGACTCAAAAGACACCATAGTGCTGAGAAGTGACAGCGGAGTGTTCAGCACGGGGACATCTCTATGACACTTCCCGAGGCTCAGGGTCCATTGGGAAGAGGTGGAGAAAGATTGTAAGAGCCTAAGGAAGGGGAGGACTGCTTACAGCGCAACCTTCCAGACACAAAATGACCTTGATGTTCATGACCTCGCGGTGCCTGACACTCCCTGCACAAGACCTTCATAATGGGAGGAAAGATGAACTAATTGAGAGGGGGAGGGGACATGCTGGAGGGTGGGCGTGAGAGGGGGAGGTGGGGTGGGGAGGGAATGATCATGGGGATTGTCTACAATTATGGAAGCTGTCGATTAAAAGGTTCTTTTTAAAAAAGCATGCCATTCTTTAAAATGGGGTCTCATGTAGCCCAGGCTGGCCTTGAACTCCCGCTCCTCCTGCCCCCACCTCCCAGAGTGCTGGGATGACAGGCGTGACAGATGGTGACAGAGGCATGACACACATAGGGTGCCAACATTACCTCCATGTCATATTTTACCCGCCAGGGTTCCAGGTGACTCAAGAGTCACTTTGAATCTAAATTTTCTTGTCTGATGAGATAATTTCTGAAGGAAAACTCCCCCAGGTGTGGTGACTCACTGAGGGGTGGAGTGTCACTTGCAAAGTCACCTGCACTGGAAGACTCAAATTCCCCATAAAAGCCCACAGAGGAAGTGTCTCCCACCTACTACAAATAAACTCTGGTTTTTTTTTTTCTTGTGGAAACATACACAAATATGCCCAGGCTAGCTCGGAACTCACTAAGCAGCTGAGGCTGGCCTCAAGCTCTTGGCAATCCTCCAGCCTCAGCTTCTCAAGGGCTGGCATGGTAGACATGTGTCATCATGCCTGATTTCCACCAATAAAGCTTTATTGGTCTACAGCCTGACCCACATTTATTTGCATATAACCTGGGAGGCTTTGCATTCCCATAAATAGAACCTGAGATGCTTGCAACAGAGACACCACATCTATAAAGCTAAAATATTTAGTAGGTGGCTCTGTACAGAAAACTGAACCCCAATACCTTGAATATGTTACTAACCAGTAGTTCTTGAAAAAGGCAGACCTTAGGGCAGTAGGTTCCATAACCACCTCCCACAGACTCTCCTGCTTTGTTGGCATTTTATTTATTTATTTATTTATTTATTTATTTATTTATTTATTTGGGTTTTCAAGGTAGGGTCTCACTCTAGTCCAGGCTGACCTAGAATTCACTCTGTAGTCTCAGGGTGGCCTAGAACTTGTGGTGACCCTCCTACCTCTTCTTCCCAAGTGCTGGGATTAAAGGTGTGCATCACCACACCAGATATCATTTTTAATGAGTATGGTGTGCCAGGGCCTCCTGCCACTGCATCAAACTATAGACACATACGCCACTCTGTGCATCTGACTTTGTGTGGGTACTGGGGAATTGAACCCGGGTCCTTGGGCTTTGCAAGCAGGCACTGCTGAGCCATCTCTCCAGCTCCGCCACCTTTTTTTTGTTTGTTTGTTTTTTGAGGTAGGGTCTCACTCTAGCCCAGGCTAACCTGGAATTTACTATGTAGTCTCAGATTAGACCTCAACTCACAGCAATCCTCCTACCTCTACCACCCCAGTGCTGGGATTAAAGGTGTGCCCACCACATCTGGCTTCAATCAAGATCCACATTTACAGCCAGCTTTTGGGAGACTGAGGCAGGAGGGTCAGTAGTTCAAGGCCAGCATAGTCGAGAGAGAGAGTGAGAGAGAGAGAGAGAGAGACCCCGTCTCAACAGAAGAAAAACAAAATCCAAGTGGATTTGCACCAGAGAAATTGAAATCTTGTTTTGTGAAACAGCAGATAAGCGTGTAGAAATGCCAAGGGTGGAAACCCGCTTTCCTAACACTTGTAACTCAGGCAGAAGACCTGCCGTTTCCCAGGGTGCCTCCCTGAGAGAGAGCTGAGGAGATATGAGCTCCAGAATGGATGCTTTCTTTCTATAGGGTCTCCAACCCAGGGTGGGCTGCCCAGAGAACATCTGGACCATAGTGGATTCTGCATTTCAGCCTCTGCTAGGAGAGGGTGAAGCCCTTCCATTCCCCAGATGGACCACTGAGGAAACTGGGAGGAGGAACCCAGCCTCACTCACATCCCAGCTTGGGAGAGCCATGGGGACACAGCCAGCAGGGTCAGAGAAACCCCAAGGGAGCCTGGCAACAAATCCACATGTTTTTGTTTTCTGAGACAGGGCATAACTCTTGCCAGGGCTGACCTAGAACTCATGGCAATCCTCCTACCTCTGCCTCCCAAGAGCAGAGACTAAAGGTGTGTACCACCACATCAAGCTTCGCTTTTATTATGGGGCTAGAATGGAACCCAAGGACTCTAACAAAAAGCTACACCTCCAGCCCTCACTGTGGTTCTAGGCTGTCACTCTACCCCTGACCACGCCCCCAGCCTCACTGTGGTTCTAGGCTGTCACTCTACCCCTGACCACGCCCCCAGCCTCATTGTGGTTCTAGGCTGTCCCTCTACCCCTGACCACGCCCCCAGCCTGATCATGCCCCCAGCCCTCACTGTGGTTCTAGGCTGTCACTCTACCACTGACCAAACCTCCACTCCTCACTGTGGGTTCTAGGCTGTCATTCTAACTCTGACCACGCCCCCAGCCCTCACTGTGGGTTCTGTGCTTTGACATAGGGTCTTGCCAAGTCCTCCCAGTTGGCCTTGAACTTGGAGGAATTCTCTTGTCTCTGTCTCCCAAGTAGTTGGGATAATATGCCTATTCTCCAGGTCTCAAAACGCAACATATATCATACAGAAAATAAAACTGAACACTTAGTATAAATATTCATGAAATTAATAACTATTCACAAAGAAACATGGAAAGACATGCCTGCTATGGATGTGTCTATATCTTGGACTCCCCAGGGTGACTGGCTGGAAATGGCAGGGTAACACCAATGTGTCACTCACATTTCCAGAACACATGTTGGAAGTGGCATGAACCCTCAGTTGGCGACTCCCCATGTTCTGTTCCCATGAGATTTTCATCTCTTGTTGGGTAAGAACTGAAATGCTACACTTGGCACCCAGTAGTCGCTCAATAAAAGCCAGTATTGGGTGTGGTGAAACACGCTTGTTATTCCAGCATTCTGGAGGCAGAGGCCAAAGGCTCAGAGTTGCAGGCCAGCCTGGGCTATGTAGCAAGAACCTGTTTCGACAAAAAGGGGGGGTCAGGGTGGGGGACCCAAAGCAACGACTGTATGAGTTCTCTTCGGCTAATCAACCTTGTACCTGGCAATAACCCTCTGTCCCTCCTGCTCTCTGTCCCTGCTAGAGATCAAAGCCAGGGCTCTGGGCATGCCAGGCAAGACTCTTCCGCTGAAGAGTCTCCAACACCTCTACCATTTATGTACTCATAAAACCTCAGGGCGGGGCTGGAAAGATGTCTCAGCCGTTCAAGTGCTCATCTGCAAAAGTTAACAACCCAGGTTCGGTTCCCCAGTACCCACATAAAGCCAGATGCACAAAGTGGTGCATGCATCTGGAGTTCATTTGCAGTGAGCAGCTGGAGGCCCTGGCACATCCATGCCCCCATCCCCTTGCAAATAGAAAGTTGTCACTGTATTTTACACTTGATCTTAGCCAAAAGGCCGAGAAGCGATGTTGTCACTGTATTTTAAATAAAATAAAATAAAACAATCTATAGCCAGGCACGATGGCACATGCCTTTAATTCCAGCACTAGGGAGGCAGAGGTAGGAGGATTGCTGTGAGTTCAAGGCCACCCTAAGACTACATGTGAATTTCAGGTCAGCCTGGGCTAGATTGAGACCCTGCCTCAAAAAATACAAGAGAGGGGGAGAGAGAGAAAGGATCCGAGGCAAACAGGGGCATGGTGGGAGGGGGTGACAGATGAGAACAAGGAGGAGGACATGGTCACCTTGTCCAGGACAATCTCCCTTGAGCTCCATCACTGCTCAGAAGCCTCCTCTGGCTCTCCCTTGGGAGGGGGTGACAGATGAGAACAAGGAGGAGGACATGGTCACCTTGTCCAGGACAATCTCCCTTGAGCTCCATCACTGCTCGGAAGCCTCCTCTGGCTCTCCCTGGAGCTGCCTGTGCGCCCCCCATCGAAGCAGGTGTACTTCAAATGAATGAATGAAAGTTGGCACTCCTGGATGAAGCAAGCCACCCACATCAAACCACTCAAACGAGCTTCCCTGGTGAGGATGTGGAAGAGCCATACAGTGAGACTTCTCCACCCACCCACCCCAGCACCCCAAAGCCAGCGCTCACTGTGTTGTAGAACTCGGCCACCAGCGCCCAGTGCTGGAAGTTGCTTTCACACCAGTCCACCTCGGAGCTCTGATAGGCAAAGATGCTAGGCATCTTTCCTCAGTATCCGGCACACGCTGCCTGTGCCTGGCAGAGACACGCTGGGAGAAGTGAGCTTAGCAGAGCCCGGCCCAGGTGAGGCGGGGAGAAGACAGCTGGGCAAGAGGAAAAACCTGCCAGACGGCTCCCCGATTGCACCAGGGCCGCCAAGCTGATACAGTGTGGCCACCAGGGCTGCCCTGGGCAGCTGTCATGGGATGCCACTGTTCAGGATGGGCTGGGCAGAGGTGAGCCATGAGGAGGAGTTGGAGAATTATTATCATTATTATTATTATTATTATTACTGTTATCATGAGTGCTGGGATGACTCAACTCCTAGTCCTTCCTTTCCTTCGGGCATGGGTATGTGTGTATGTGCGTGTGTGCATGTTCATATCTGTGTACACGTGTGCCTGTGGAGGCCAGAGGTCATCTTTGGGTGTCTCCCTCAATCACTTTCTAACTTACCCTTTGAGATGGGGTCTCCCACTGAAGCTGGAGCCCTCCAAGTCCACGAGACGGCGAGCCCCAGGGATCTTCCTGTCTCCTCCTCCCCAGCACACCGGTATTCACATGGCTTCTGGGGATCTGAACTCAGGTCCTCGGGGCAAGCACTTCACCTGCTGAGCATCTCCCGGCCCCTGACTCTCACTCTTCCTCAATAGACTAACTGCCCAAACATGGCTCCCCATCCCCAGTCAACCCACAGGGGTCACTCTATGAGTTCAACTGGGCTCTCCGACTATGTAACCATCCTGTCATTTGCCCTTTGGGAATGTCCTTTGGGGATCACATGTTTCTCTCTATGGGATTAAAGCCAGGGCTCCTGGGTGGTCAAGCCTATATGCTTGAAGTATGCAATCTTCTTGAAAGCTTCCAGATTTGGGGTCCCTAGGCCTGGTTTCTGAGGGTTGTGGAAAAGCTGTGTGACATTGGGCAGGTGAACTCACCAATCTCATCTTCACTTTGCTCACCTGTAATCCAGAGTCAGTGAGGACCACCAGTTAGAACCCCAGGCAGAGTTTAGCTTGCTGTCTGGATCAGTCAATGGGTAAAGGGTTCTTCCTATAGCAACGGACCTTGAACTTTAAGGTAACCTTGTGGCAATCAATATAATGATAGAATGTCTCATTTTCACCATCTGCTTACCAGTGGCAGCCTCTGGTTTTTAAAAACTATTTTTATTTATTTACTTGTGAGCAGAGAGAGAGAGAGGAGAGAGAGAGAGAGAATGGGCACACCTGGGCCTCAGCCACTGCAAGTGAACTCCAGATGCATGCGACACTTTGTGTTTCTGGCCTTTTGTAGGTACCGGGGAATCAAACCCAGGCTTTGAGGTTTTGCAAGAAAGTGCCTTTAACCACTGAGCCATCTCTCCAGCCCCAACCTGTTTGTTTTATTGAGACAGCCTAGGCTGGCCTTCAACTTACCACGTAGGCAAGGATAGTCTTGAACTTCAGATCCTCCTGCTGGGTGGCAGGTGTCCCTCATCAGGCCCAGCTATGAAGTTTCCCTGTGAGAGTGACTGTAGGTTGATCATTGCGGAGCAGGTTAGTGTGAGGACATTTCGTAAGCTGGCTTCAGGTCAGGTCTGGATTGTTGTAGATGGACGAGTCCAGAAATAGGATCAGCGCCAGCTCTTTGATCTTGAAATTTGATGAAGTTACATAAAATGTCTGCGTTGGAGACTCGGAGTGACAGGGATGTGGGACACTCTCCCGTGAGCAAAAGAACAGTGACCATGATATTCAGAGCACCTGCGATTACACGGAAGAGACCCAAGGAACCAGGGCCAGTGGTGCATACCTTCATCCCAGTGCTTCAAGGTGGAGAAAGGAGAACCAGGACCAAGACCAGCCTCAGCTCTCTGAGACCCTGTCTCAGGAAAAGAACTGAGAGCAGTGATTAAACCCAGGCTTTCAGGTTTTGCAAGCAGGTGCCTTGAACTGCTGAGCCATGTCTCCAGCCCCGACGTGTTTATTTTATTGAGGCTTTCAAAGCCTGATAGCCTGGGTTCAATTCCCCAGCACCCATGTAAAGCCAGATGCACAAAGTGGTGCATGCGTCTGGAGTTTGTTTTAGTGATAAGCCCTGGTGCTCTCTCTCTCTCTCTCTCTCTCTCTCTCTCTCTCTCTCTCTCTCTCTCTCTCTCTCTCCTTGCAAATAAATAATAAAAATAGTTCTTAAAGCTGGGTATGGTGGTAAACACCTTTAATCCCAGCACTTGAGAGGCAGAGGTAGGAGGATCTCTGTAAATTCGAGGCCACCTTGAGACTACATAGTGAATTCAGCTCTGCCTGGGCTAGAGCAAGACCCTACCTCGAAAAACCAATACATACATACGTACATACATACTGTCATGGTTTGATACAGGTGTCCCCCACAAACAATTGAATGTGTTCTGATAGATCGATCCTCAGCTGATGGCAGTTTGGGTTTTACAACCTCGATGAAGCTGTGTTGTTGGGGGCGGGTTTATGGGGTTATAAGCCAGCTTCCCCTTGCCAGAGTTTGGCACACCTTCCTGCCGCTGTTTGCAGTGCTGTGGCAGAGGTGATGTCCAGCCCTCTGCTCATGCCATCGTTTCCCCTGCCAGGATGGAGTCTCCCCTTGAGTCCATAAGCCAAATAAACCCATTCCTCCACAAGCCGCTTTTGTTTGGGTTCTTCCCACGCAGCAACTAAGAAGCTGACCCCAACAGTTTTGGTACCAGGATGTGGGGTCATCTGTTGCTGCTAGAACCCTGATCTTGTGGCTTTGGTCTTCTGGAAGTGATCTACAGGAGGAATGTGGAAGGATTTGAAATCTCGGCCTAAGAGATGCCTCGCAGTGTTGTGAGTACAGCTTCATGGATCATTCTGGTCAGAGTTGAAAGACCTGAATGTATT
>PVHP010047226.1:0-12987 GCA_004024765.1 Zapus hudsonius
GAGAGGAACTTGGCCCAGGGCTCTCCCTGCAGAATGAGGACTGATTAGGAAAAAACTCACCCAAGGACCCAGGCTGCAAAGCCTTTGGGATGGTGTTACTTTTAGCTCAGCATAGCCAATGAATCCAGTATGATCTGAAAGTAAGCAGCTATGTCCTCCTCAGATTTCAGCAGCCAATAAAGCTGGCTTTTTTACTCCCAGAGTCATTTGTAGCCATTTTATCCATACTATTCTTTTCCAGAGAATTCTATGTGAGTGACCCTGGGTGCACACATCCAAATTAAGGTACTTTGTAAAACATAATTTTTCCATTAAAGTCCTTTCAATCAAAAATACAGAGTACTGGGCTGGAAAGATGGTTTAGCACTTTAAAGGCACTTGCTTGCAAAGCCTGATAGCCTGAGTTTGATTTCCCAGTACCCACTTATAGACAGATGCACTAAGTGGTACATGCATCCAGAGTTTACTTGCAGAGGCAGAAGGCCCTGGCATGCCTCTCTCCCTCTCTCTCTCTCTCTCTCTCTCTCTCTCTCTCTCTCTCTCTCTCTCTCTCTCTCAAATAAATAAAAATCTTTTCTTAATTTAAAAAACATGGGCTACTAGGCCTGGGGTTATAATAAGCTCAGTGATAAAGGGCTTCTCTAGTGTGCTAGAGGCCCTGGCTTCCATTCCCAGAATGGAAAAACAAATGAGTAAACAAATAAAAAGAACCTAGTACTTCTAAAACTAAACAGACCTTTGGATATAGTTTAGTCAAACACCCTCCTAGGTGCAAGGCACAGGGCTCTTTTTAGGGATAGGAACCTGGAATCCAAGGGAATTAGGTGATTTGTCCAGGGTGTCTGCTTATGGCAGTTCTCCCTAGAACCCCTTTCATTTTGTGCATATTTTTTTCATTATTACTCCATGATACTCCTTGTTAGGAAACAACAGTGCACCTGTCATTACCCCTGACAGGATAATATCATTATGTCTTAACTGAATAAAGCAATGTACTTTTCTTCTAAGTTGTCACTTGATAATCACAATAAGGAGAATTGTTAGTTTCTATTTTCAGACAAAGGAGCTGGGCAGCAAACCCATTAAGTGGCCCCCCAGTTGAACCTGGTCAATCTGAATCTAAATGTACATTCTTAACTCTCTATAAGAGTTGCAGCTGGCCTTGATAGGAACTGATTTTTCACAAAATTCAGCATTCCTTAAAGCTTCTTTTTCTATTTTTTTTTTCTTTTAGAAAGGTTCTTGCTATATAGTCCAGGCTAGTCTTGAACTTGAGATCATCCTGGCTCTGTCCCCCAAGTGCTGGGATTACAGATGTGCACCACTTTCAGCTTCTTTTTAATTTAATGTATTGTGAAATTTTCTTTTCCTTAACTAAAATAGAAAATCTTAAGCACAAAGACATTATATTAGAATTAAATTTATAAATCATATAAATCTTCCCTAGAGTAACCAGGAAAAAAACATTTGCCCAGTTCTTTTATTTCACTTTAGTTAACTCCAGAGAACTGGGAACTATGGGGGAGAAATCTTCAGTCTAATGCTCTCCCAACTGAACTATTTCAGCATGGTGAGGGAGAAATCTTAGATACTATTTGTTTTATTTTCCACTAATACAGCAATCTTTATAAATTTTGCTCTATAAAATATCAACTTGTTTATTCAAATTAGTGAATAAAAAGCAAGGTGCCCTCCAATCTCTACTTGTCTTCAGGGCAAAGATCACACACAGTTCATCCTGAAAAGCATCTAAATTTAGAGACTTGCTGCCGGGGCGAAACTTTCATCCACTAGTAATAGAACAAGGCAGGCTTTCCAAAATATGTCAGGCATGTGCTCTCAGCACTATCACAAGCAGGGTCAAGAGGCTCTGTCCCTGTGTGCTGGTGACCTGAGAGACCTCACTCTTTTCTAGGCCAGTTACAAACTGATCTAGAGCTGGAAGCAAACAGACAAGGACTTTGAAATACAGTTGAAAGAAATAGGTAAGGGCTGGGGTTGTAGATTAGTGTGTAAAGTACTTGCCTGACATAAGCCATGCCCCACTTTCTATCTTCCAGCACTACAAACAAAAAACAGATAAATAAGTAAAGAAAACAAAGTTTGATAGTACATATATGCACATGGTAGTTATATATATATATTTTTTTGAAGTATTAAAAGGAAGAAACACAGACCTCCTGTGTCCAACCCCCTGACTCTTTGCCTCTAGATCTCAACTCTGAGTCAAGCATACCTTAAGCTCAGTTATGTGGCCTTTGAGTGTGGATATTTTAAGTGCGGAGATAGGCTGCTTTTGTATACCAAGTTGGTGACAATCTCTCTTTACAGGACAGGACTCTGGTTGGCTGATCAGAAGTTCAGAAGGCTAGCTTTAGCTTCTAGTTACCGTTGTTTAAACTTGCTTTCTAAATGGATATAAAATATCTTCTGAATGGATATAATATATATTCTTTTATTCTTCATTTCTTTACTTCTTTACTCCTATTGCTCTTAAAACAAAGAACAAATCATAAAAGTGACGTAGAAGATAGTGACAATTTTGCTTGTTACTGAAAATTTACTGTATCACCATTGCCATATATATGTTTTCCTTTTTTAATCCTCATGATTATATAAAGTGGGTGCTTTTATCTTCATTTTATTTTTTAAACATTTATTTATTTTTAGTTCTTTGAGACATGACCAGGCTGACCTCAAACTTCTGGTCCTTCTATCTCTACTTCCCAAGTTCTGAGATTCTGTATGTGCTCCACCACACCCAACCTTATCCTCATTTTTAGAGATGAGAAAACCAACTGAGAAATATTAATCTACTCAGGGACACGTGGCTCCTAGGGAGCAGCTTCTCTAACCAAAAGTGAGAGTAGCATTAATATATGGGAATGGACATTAAAAAGTGCTTATAAGGCATGTGGTGGGCATAATATATTCATTTAGCCAGAAAACAGCAGGTGAAACTCCCTCAGGGCTTATGCCATAAGCTTTTGGCTAGGTCTTCAGTACCAGGCATGTATTCGCTCCCATAGAGTGCTCCTGCACAGACTGCTTCTCTGAGATGTGCTGTCCTGCTGAAGCTGGAGTTGTTTTGGCTTATAATAAGAACCAGCAAATTAGGATCCAACCTGGGACTCCCACCTACAAATGCAACTCGAGGTGCAAATGTGAACCTGATTGTCCCAACAGGATTGTACAAAAAGGCACACAATATTCACTATGCATTTTTCGAACTAGCAATGGGTGTGGCTGGGGTGTAAAAGCCCTTGTGAAGATTAAAAGAATGAGTTTTGTCATGGGATATGTTGGAGAGGTAATCACAAGTGAAGAAGCTGAAAGACGGGGACAGTTATATGACAACAGAGGGATCACGTGCCTCTTTGGTCTGGACTACAAATCCAATGAGTACACAGTGGATGCAGCTCCATACGGAAATGTGTCGCATTTTGTGAATCATAGTATGAAACCTCACGCTGTCCCACACCACCCTGCCTGGGACATGAACCTTCTTTGTCCAGTGGATCCACACTGTATGCTACCTAAAGTCAGTAGCTTACTGTGTAAAAAGTTCAGCTGTCATGATAATGACCGTGCTTGTGTTCAGTGTGATCCAAATCTTCAGGTGTTTAATGTTTTCATCGATAGTCTCGATACTCATCTTCCCAGAATAGCATTGTTTTCCATGAGAACCATAAAGGCCAGAGAAGAGCTGACTTTTGATTATCAAATGGAAGGTTCTGGGGAGTTATCTTCAGAGTCTATTGACCCCAGCCCTGCCAAGAAGAGGTTGAGAATTGAATGCAAACATGGAGCAGTGACTTGCAAAGGTCACCTCAACTGAATTTTCAGGAAATGGAGCTGATAATTATGTTTTCCCCCTAATGCTAATAGTATAAAAATATTTGGAATTTGTTCATAGTATGAAGAATATACCTGTGTTGATTTACAGTTAATGTCTCAAGACATTTGCCAAACACCTTACACTGCTTCTGACAAGGCTACACCATCCCGTGACACTTCTTGAAGTGCTTGTATTTGATGGTGAGATACCAAATGCAGAAGACAAACTACTTGCAGATCAGCATGTTGTCTTTATGCGCATACAGATGCCCCATTAGTGTTTGAAAGATGTTAAAGTGTCAGGGGAAGCTGATCAACGACGCTGGAGTAAACAGAGATCACTGGCATGAAACACAGACTATGGCCATGAGTAGGCTGACCACACCTTCTACTGGGAGAGAATAGCGATCCAAGAAAGGAGCACTAGTGCAATGGAGGAGCCTGGGCCTGGGGGAGACAATCAACAGCTTTTAAATTTGGCCAAATATTCCACTCAGTGAGGGGAAGCCCGTGACTGGAACTGGGGAATCAGTGCGATATGCACCGGATCCCGTACTCTTGGGCTCCAAAGAAAAGATGCACTATGGGACCGATTGACGGGGAGGCTACTCAAAATAGAATCTAGGTAATCCAGAATTGTGTATATTTGTTAACCTACACTGACCTCACTCTCCGATGGAAATTGTGTTTGTATTTTTCAGGATGCAGCGAGAGAGTTGGGGCCCATCTAACCCTACCAACCGACTGTAGGCTGATAGCTGAGATTCTCACAAGAGAGGAGCAACCACAGTTATACCGTGGAGGATCCATATGGAGCCCCAAAAAGAATGATGGGCTGAACAAGGGACCCACAGCCATAGCCATTCAATCAACACAGGATAAGCCAGGGTGACAGAAACCAACAATTTTTGACACAAAGCCCCCTAAGCTCACAACATTAAAGCAGCCTTAATACTTACCCACCACGACTCAGGGATCTGAGCGGAAGAGGGGGCAGAAAGATTGTGAGAGCTGTGGTGGGGGAGACTATCCAGAGGCATGGCACCCCTCAGTAACAACACACTTGAGCCAGGAGAACCAGGCTGAGTACTAGGCTATCCATGGTCCCCTGCCACAAGGACTGATCCAGACGACCCACAGAAGAGGATATCCAGCTGATCAGGGATGGGGAGCATTGGGGAATTGGGGACAACAACTCATTGTTTTGCCCACTAAATAATGTAACTCATTATGGTCAATAAATATATATATTAAAAAAAGATATTAAAGTGAGGACGTAGTGGTTGCTGATATAAAACAGATTGCCTCGATTCAAAGAGACTCAATTCAGTTTCGGCAAATATACAAGTTCTATTTTTATTACTGTATCATTCCTATTTAATACTGATCTTGTATTTGAGGCAAATATGTGATATGGAATTTTTATTCTATGTTCTACTTTTACATTAAAATATTAACATTTTTAATGGTCTATTTTTAGGTATAAAACTAAGTGTAAAAATTTAATTTCAGCTTGATCTCATAATTTAAGGCAGTCAACACCATTATGAAGGTTATATGTCTAAGTCTATAACTTGTAAGATTTTCTAAACCTGTAGAAGAAAAGGCTATCCCTTGAAAAAAACCTACAAACGTCCACAGCAGCTGGCCATTATTCATCTTAGAAAGGACAGGGCAGTGATTGAAGTAGAACTCTGAAGTTGTAGAGAAGGTAAACTGAGCACTTTAAGGGAGCGACTTAGCATAAGTTAGTAGAGCCACGTTGAGTCATCTCAGTGGAACAAGGTGCCTGCAAGCAGCTGCACCTCGAATGACAATGTAATGTACACTAACAGTACTGTCCCAGTTTTAGGCAACTTTAACATTTCCTTTCCAAAAAATTTATTTTTGTATTTCGTGCATGCACTTGAAAAGCAATCTATATTTGAACAGATACTTGTTCTACACAAGAAGTTTTTAGACATGGTAAAGCTAATAAACTTGACCAGAGTGTGTGTCTGAATTGAGACCATTTATTGATTGACCCTATAAAGACTGAAAAGTGTAGTAAAACCTAAATCAAGAAAGAATCGGCCGGGTGTGGTGGTGCACGCCTTTAATCCCAGCACTCGGGAGGCAGAGGTAGGAGGATTGCCGTGAGTTGACCAGGGTGTATATAGATTGTAAGCATAGCACAAAATAAAACACATATTTGCTTAGTCTCACACAGTTTTAGCAGAATCCCCCTGGACCTGACATATCTGCTTTTGTGAGAGGTCCCAGCTGAGAAAAAGGCTGCTATCCAGCCATATTCACTGATAGTGGGGTCGGCATTATGGTCAGGGCCAAAGGTTGAAAGCATTCATTCATTCTCTGGCTGCCTAGAGATCCTTATACCCACCAGCAGGCCTGTGTGCCAGGGCTGCATGTTTCCAAGGCTGTCTGCTAGTGTACCTCCATTCCTCCCTTCCCAACTCTGAGTTGAGTTGTCACCCTGAACCTGTCTCCCAAAGGGGATCTGAAGACCTCTTCTTGCAGGTTAGCCCCAAGTGACTACCAGGGGATCTCTTAGCACATTTTGTAACTGGTTGATTAAATCAACTTGCACTACTTTGCTCTCCTTAAGTTTCCTTTGGTTACAGGACTCTCTGGCAGTCCCCTTATGATGAAGGAAGAAAGGTATTGTTACTGGATTTTGAGGTGGTGATGGTGGTTGTGAGGAGAGGTTATCCCCTGGCCTGTAATTTCAACTTTTAGATTCTTGTCCATTTAAACAAAGAATCAAGGAAATAGATTCTGAAAAGGATAAATTATAAGGTTTATTTGGGGAAAGACTGGCAGGCTGGCATAGTCTCTCTCTCTCTCTTTCTCTCTCTCACTCACACACACACACACACAGGATGGGTAAGCCTTTCACCTTCACATTAGAAAAAAAGCTCAGAGATTGGTTAGTAAAGGTCCCATAGCTTAGAAGAAAATAACAAAAAGAGAAGAAAAAAATTTTTCTCCCCCACCATCCCACCATCCCAGCCAGGCTCAGTTGGGGAAATACTTACCAGAACAGGGACCCCAAGGTTCATGTGTCAGGGGAGAAATGAACAGCCAAGAGCAAGACCCCCTTGCCCACCTGGCAAACCATTTTATAGTTTATTGGGATGAGTTTTGCCAACAGGCTCAGGTGAGTAAGGGAGAGAGAGGATTGGTTTTTTGGACTCCCGGGGCTGGCCCAAGAGGGACCAGAATTCCTAGGAATGTCAGATTGGGCAAGAAGCAGTGGTCACTGTTGCTAAGGGATGAGGCTGGATTCTCATCCCTTATCCCTATGCTGAATTCTGGTTTTGCCAAGAAAGGAGGAGTGACATTTCTTCACTCCCTTTCTTTGGGCCTTCCCTACCTATTTTCCCTACCTACCTATCCAAAAACTACCTTCTGAATTATAGTTTTGAGAAAAAAATTTCTAGAAACAAAACAACAAAAATAATGTCCCATGGATGTATATATCTGCCTTGGAAAATAGAGATTTGTTACAACTTTGTTCGACTTGCATGTATGATTAAAATAAAAGGCAAGGAGATTTGATACTAGTGACATTAACAGGAGAAAGTTTCTCCTGAGCCTTCTAGTGACCAGGTTTCTAGTACCTTCCACCCCTCAGGCCATCAGATTTCCCAGTTTTTTTTTTTTTTTTTTTTTTTTTTTGGTTTTTCGAGGTAGGGTCTGGCTCTAGTCCAGGCTGACCTAGAATTCACTATGTAGCCTCAGGGTGGCCTTGAACTCATGGCAGTCCTCCTACCTCTGCCTCCCGAGCGCTGGGATTAAGGGCCCCAGTTGTCTTTATTACAAAGTCTAAAAACCTTATAATAAACTCTAAGGTTTTACGAATTCCTGGTCATGTGCTTTTGCCTTGGGCTGTGGAGGAAGTTCTGAATACAATAAACGCACTACACGAGTTTCTCACTGGAAGATCCTTGCACAAGATGTTGCCTTAACCTGTCTCCTCCTAAAACGTGGACTCCGCAGGCCTGGGATTGGGTATCGTCACGGTTCACAACTAACACCTGGCTCTATAAACAGAACCCAAATGGCCCAGGCAGGCACCAGTCCGGGAGTGAGAACTACATTTCCCAGGATGCCTCGGGAAAGAGACGCCAACCCGATTGGCTGAAGGCGGGTGACGCTCTGTGTTTTGGGCCGGATGGTCACATGTTTTCTTTGTTGTGAGCAGCGAACAGTCGGCGGTGCTGGAGGGCTCTCTGCGCCGCCGGCTGCCGACACCGCGGGGCTCGTCGCTGCTGGCCGCTCCTAGTCTCGCCCGGAGGTCCCCGGACCCGACCGGAACCTGGGCACTCGAGGGCGGAGCGGCGGCCCAGGTCCTCACCACCCGGTATCCGCGCGACCCGAGCCGGCGGCGGCCCGCTGGGTGTTGGGGGGACTGCGGGGCCCTTCCTGAAGCGCGGTCTGCGGCCCCGACTCGGTGGCGATGGCTGTGGGGGGACCTGGAACGGCTGCGCGGCCTCCGGGGGCGGGCGGGGGCCCGGGTCCCGGTGTGGGCATAGCGTCGGTCCCGGTGTGGGCATAGCGTCGGCCCCGGAAGCGTCCCGAGGCGGCGGCAGCTCTCCTTAGGGAGACCTGACGGGATCCCACGGGGCTACGGACCGTGGCGCCCCGTTACTGCCATGGCGAAATGCGCTTGGCGCCGTCACCTGACCGTTCCCCGCCCCCGCCGCCGGCCTTTGTTTACCAGGACCCGGCCGCGGCCGGGCTCGGAGCGGTCCCCCGGGAGCCGCGGCCGGGCGGGCGGGCGGGCGGGCGGGTGGCCGAGGCCCCGCCTCGCGTCCCCACCGTCCCTCCGCTCCCGGCCTCCGCGGCTTCATGGAGTCCCCGCGTCCCCGGGCGCCCCGAGGACCGCTACCGCGGGCGGCCTTGAAGGTGACCCCGCGGACGTGCGTGCGCCGCTGCTCCCGGCGACACCGGAGCTGAAGTCGAGCGCGGAGGAAGTGCTCCAGCCCGCGCGGCGGGTTCTGTAAACAAGGCCGAGGCCGCCTGCCGAGAGAGCTTCGGGCCGGCGGTCGTGAGCCTGGCGCTCAGCCCTCGGGCCGATTCGTGCGCTCGCTCGTGCGCTGCTTGCACGCGAGGGTGCACTTGCAGGTGGCTTGGGAGGTGGCTGTCACTCAACCCTGGGCTCACCCTTCTTTCAGCCTGCGAGTCCCCGCACCACCTGCGGAATTGAACTTCAGGTTCTCATGCTTCCCCGCAAGCACTCTTAACAGCTCAGCCGTCTCCCCAGCCGCGACATAGTACATTTTATTTAAAATTTATTTATGTATTTGTAAGCAGGAAATATACAGGAGGGGAATGGGCACGCCAAGGGCCTACACATGCACCACTTTATGCATCTGACTTACGTGGGTACTGGGCAATTGAGCCCCTCCTGTTAAGCTTTGCGAGCAAGGAACTTTAACCGCTGAGCTGTTTCTTCAGCCCCTGTAGTATATTTTAATGATTGGTCACTTGTTTTGTTATATTCTTCGTAAACACCGTCCGTCTACCAGCTGGTTGGTTAAAAACCTGGAGCTTTTGGTGCGTGTAGAGGCCAGAGGTCAATGTTGGGGGGTCTTCTTCCTCAGCAGCTCTACACTTTATTCTTGAGACAAGGTCAGGGTCACTAATTTGGCTAGACTAGCAAGCCTAGGGATTGTCTCCATCTTTCCACCATTGGTTACTGTCATTGTAACCAACCCCCAGCTCTTATATGGGGGGTTGGGAATAGCACCTTAGGTCCACATGCTTGTAGGGAAAGCACTTTACAACAGAACTATCTCCTCAGACCTTGGAGATTGATTTTTTTTTAAACTAAGGTTGTAAAATAGATTTAAGGTCTGACCATTGACACTTAAGATTTTAAAATAGATTTCTACTAAAATAGATTTCTTCTAAAAGGGGGAGGATAGTTTGAAGATACTTGCCTAAAAGTTGAAGATTCTTCTATGACCTTACTTGTTTGTTTCTAGCCTTTATTATTAGTCTCACAGGCAATTCAAAGTTTTTTTCACTTTTTTTATTGATAGCTTCAATAATTATAGACTACAAACCATTATGATTCCCTCTTCCTTCCCCCATATTTCTTCCCCCTCTCAATTAGTCTATGTTTTGTTTCAGTGTCATCATTTTCCCCTCCCATTATGTGAAGGTATTATTGGGCACTGCGAAATCATGAATATCAAGGCCATTTTGTGTCTGGAAGTTTGCGAGTTTGCGGTTTAAGCAGTCCTACCCTTTGACAATTAAGTTTTTTTTTTGTTTGTTTGTTTGTTTGTTTTTCGAGGTAGGGCCTTACTCTAGCCCAGGCTGACCTGGAATTCAGTATGTAGTCTCATGGTGGCCTTGAACTCATGGCAATCCTCCTACCTCTGCCTCCTGAGTGCTGGGATTAAAGGCGTGTGCCACCACACCCAGCTTTTTTTTTTTTTTTTTTTTTGACAATTAAGTTTTTGAGAAGTGAATTGCAGGTGTGTTCTTGGCAATCTCTAAATTAAGATGACAATCTGGAAGGCCAGTCACTTTCAGCCAGAGGGTGATTTTCCTAATCAACTAATTATTTTGGAGCCTGAATGCATGCAAGAATCAACTCAGAATTATAGATGAGTGTTTATCCTTCTGACAGGGCACTTGTGTTTTCTGTGTCTTTCCCTGAGCCTCTAGCAACTCACAAGACACTTCATCTTTATAGGAGAAAGATTGAACTTCTTGAGCAGAGCAGAAATCAGATATAAATAGTAGGGGTTTTGTTTGTTTTTTTTCCCATGGGACAAGAAAAAAAAAAAGCAAGCTGGCCTAGAATTCCTAAGGTGACCTTGAACATCAAATCCCTGTGCCTCCACCTTCCACGTTTCAGGTAGAGATAGCTACACCAGAATGAGCCACTACTGTGATCAGAACCACTACAGTAGTGCACTGAGGGCATTTAATGTGTTTAAATAAGTACAAGTGCTATGGGTTAGCCTTTTAAAAATTCCACCATTTGATAAAGGCCTGCTAATTTGAACAAAGGCCTTGACTTGGTCTCTAAACAGGAAAAAGAAATAATTTCTAACTTAGGTTTATCAGCTTTATCTTAAAACTTTCCTGGCTTCTGTCCAAGTTGTTAAAACCTTAATGCTTTTTCAATACACTTTTTTTAACTTCCGTGTTTTTCTGCCATTTCATTAAAACCCAAAGGTCAAGCTTTTGGAAAATAAACACTACTGCATATCAAATACATTGCTACATTTATTCTTGTATACACTTTCCTATTACCTAAAAATTTGGGGTACCTCTTCAAATATTTAGGTGTAGACTGTAAAATGGAAAGTAGAAATAGAATATCTTCACAAGTATATATATAAACACATCTTATTTTTAAAATATATATATATATATTTTTATTTGCAAGCCAAGAGAAAGCGAAAATGTAAATACCAGAGCCTCCTGCCACTGTAAAGAACTGCAGAGGTGTGCACCACCACTTTGTGCACCTGGCTTTTTGTGAATACTGGGAATAAAACCCAGCCCGTCAAGTTTTGCAAGCAAGTGCCTTTAACTGCTAAGCCATCTTTCCAGCCCAACAACACATTTTATATATGATTATATATGATTTCATTTCTGTTGTGACTGAAATGGCAATTGACAATAGAATGTTTTAACATCCTTGTTTTTTTTTTTCCTATAAAAACACAATAAGCTTGGTAAGGTGGATACCCTAGCAGTAATTCTAGCTATTTAGGAGGCTGAGGCAGGAGGATTACTTGCGCCCATGAGTTCAGCATCAGCCTGAGCAATGCAGACTATCTTATAAAAAGGAGGGATGGAAGGATAACACAGTGCTAAACTTTATTTATTTATTTATTTATTTATTTTGTTTTTTCGAGGTAGGGTCTTGCTCTAGTCTAGGCTGACCTGGAATTTACTGTGTAGTCTCAGGGTGGCCTTGAATTAGTCCAGGCTGACCTGGAATTCACTGTGTAGTCTCAGGGTGGCCTTGAACTCATGGCAGTCCTCCTACTTCTGCCTCCCGAGTGCTGGGATTAAAGGCATTGCCACCACTCCAGGCGTAAACTTTGTTTTATTGAAGAGTGAGTTTGTATTCCCACTTAAATTCATCACCTTGAGGATTGACCCCAGGGCTTTCTGTCACATATTAGAGCAGAGCTATATCCTGAGTTGACAGATCATTATCTGAAAGTGATGAGGAATAAGGCATAGCAGTACCTGCCTGTAATCCTAGCAGGAGAATCTAGAGTTCAAGGCCAGCCTAGGATATAAAAGGAGACCCTGTCTAAAAACAACATGCTTAGGCTTTACTTGTAGTTTCTAAAAGTCATCTCTAAATAAGTTTTGTTGCACGAAGGTAAATTGAAATCATTCACCAGCTGGGGAGATGGCTCAGTGGGTAAATTGCTTTCTGTGCAAGCCTGAAGACCAGAGTTCAGATCTCCAGAACCCATATAAAAGCCAGGTGGGTAGCATGAGCATCTATAATCTGAGCATGCATATAGTGAGAAGGGAGGCTGAAGCAACAAACAGAGACTGGGGACTCTGACAGTCACTATGGCTCTCCAACAGGACAGCTGCTGGGTTGAGGGAGAGGCCCTGTCTCAAAGAAGTGCCTGGATGAGTGATAACAAAAGGACACCATTCTCTGGCCTCCATGTGGGTGTGTATGGGGCATGGGCATCTGCACATGTGCATACACCACACACACACACACACACACACACACACACACACACACACACACACACAAATAAAACAAGCCAGTGTGGTGGCGCCCGCCAGCACTCAGGAGGCAGAGGTAGGAAGATCACCATGAGTTCAAGGCCACCCTGAGACTACATAGTGAAATCCAGGTCAGCCTGGGCTAGAGTGAGACCCTACCTCAAAAAACCAAATAAAAAAAAAAAGAGTTTTAAATCGCTGACTGACAAATGTTATACATAAAAGATCATTTAGAATACTAGTTCTCAAACATGTCCAAGTGACAACGAGCAACTGGTTGGCATCCTTGCAAGTTTAATTATTGGTAGTAAAAAAAAAAACCTGAATAATTTTATAATAGAAAATGTATTATCTGTAGACTCTTTTCTCTTTCTTTCTCTCTCTCTCTCTCTCTCTCTCTCTCTCTCTCTCTCTCTC
>PVHP010047227.1:0-12967 GCA_004024765.1 Zapus hudsonius
TTTTCAAGCAGACACAGAGAGAGAGAGAGAGAGAGAGAGAGAGAGAGAGAGAGAGAGAGAGAGCACCAGGGCCACCACCTTGTAGGTCTGGTTTATGTGAATACTGGGGAATTGAATCCGGGGCTTTAGGCACTGGAGGCAAGTGCCTTAACCGCTGAGCCATCTCTCCAGCCAGAAAAGGCCTCTTTTTGACCAAAGATATTCTAAAGTAGAGGTTGTTGATATACCACTTGGAATGGTGCTATGAGAATGAGGAAGACTAGCAGAGACCAGTAACACCAAGAAGTGCTCACCAGTGCAATGGTGGCACTAAACCTAGGTGGGTAATCAACAGCTTGTTAATTGGCTAAGAGATCCACTCAGAGGCAGGTAACCCTTAACTGGACCTGGGATCCATGGCAATCCCATATGAGGACCAAGAACCTGGGCTCCAAGGGGAAGCCCCCACTAAACAGAGATCTACAGAGAGGCCATTCCCATTAAAATCTTGACAAATTAACAAAGTTTGTCTTATTTAACCTATACTGATCTCAATCTCCATTGAATATTCTGTTTGTATGTTTCAGAAGCCACTGAACCATGAGCAACCCAATCCCACCAACAAGACCAGAGATGTTGCCTGTCAACCAGGCAGGAGATGAACCACCCTGACTTATGACAGAGGCCAAAAGAAACCTGTGAGGAAGTGGTGAAAGGAGCAAGAGACCTACCTCCTCAGCAAGTCAGACAACCTGGGGAAGGACAACGGAGACAGACACTGAGGACACCAACACAATCCAAAGCAGAAATCCAGAGACTCTTAAGACCTCAGTAGTAAAGCAGACCTGAAACTCACCCACCATGAATCAGGGATCTGAGCAGAAGATGGGGCGGAAAGATTGTAACACATGAAGGAGGAGGCTGTTCCCTGTTGTTTTCTCCTCCGCTGTCTCAGGGCTGGGGTCCACAAAGCTAGGGGGATGGCACAGGGGGGGTCCGGCGAGGCACAGAGGCGATCAGACGTGTATAGTATATCCACGTGGTTCTTTATTCAATTGGGGGAATTTACATTTATAGGAAAAAGGGGTCAGGGGGATGGGCGATAGGGAAGAGAAAAGGAGATTGGTTGATTGGGGTGGTGAGTTAGCGGCCTGCACTGGGAGAGGTGAGTATGGACAACCTGAGAATACCTCATTTGGGGGCCTGAGTGGAGGGAAGTACGTGATTCTAGCCACGGTCCGTGGGGATGGGTACAAGGAAGTTTTTCTGATACCCAATGCCAGTCATGCTGAGATGGGAATGCTGGTTCCTGTGGCCCATGGGGGTTGGGAGTCAGGATTGATGGAGCCGGGAAACGCCTACCGAATTATCAGGGTTTCACCTCACTCATACATCCTTAACCCTTTGTTCTCCATGCCCTCAGTAGCAGCGCCAATAGGCAGTGCCCAACAGTTCCCCCCATGGTAGACAGGATACAGGGCCCAAGAAAGGGCCTGGGGACCAGGGATAGCATTCAAAGACACACATCCAGCCATCTACTTCCTTCAATGAGGCTCCGCCCCCTAAAGTTTCCAGAACCTCCCAGAATAATGGCACCAGGGGGCTAAGCACTGAACACATGAGCCCGTGGGCTACATTTCATGTTGAAGCTGTAACAGTCTAAAGGCTTTGCAGTTTATAACATGAAATTTAAAGCTGGTCTTGGTGAGTCTGTGGATGAAGAAAAGCAGAGCTGTCAAACCAGGAAAAACCCGGAGATCCCAGTTCCAAGTGTGACTATATACGTATCACTTCACCTCCCTAAGGCCTGGCTTTGTTGTCAATGAAACGTGCATGATCTTCCTGTCCTGTCTACTTCCCAGACTTGTCACAGGTCCACCTTGATTGATGGAATAATTCAAAACAGGCATGTTTCTAAATGTAACTGTAAAGGCCCATAAAGCCTGGGCGTCTTTGTTTTCTGTTGCTGTAAAAAAAATAATAATTACCTGAGACTGGATAGATTTTTAAAGGAAAGAAGTTTATTTTTGCTCATGCTTCTGGAGACTAGAAAGTTCAAGGGCATCGAGCCAACATCTGTTCAGCTGCTGGTGAAGCCCTCGTGACAGAAATGGCAGTGTTCAAAAGAAAACAGCCAGAGGAGCAGGCTCACATTACAACCCAGCCAATGAGAGAGGCGTGGATTCGTCCTCAGGACGTCATCATGTCTTAAAGGCCCCACCTCCCAACATGGCCTCAATGGCCATCAAATTTCAGTGTCAGTTTCAGGTCAAGGGAGCCCCCGGATCCAAACCATAGTGTGGGCTTCTGTGCATCCTGGGGGTGTTGGGGTCTCTGTCAGGGTTCCTGCTGAGTCTGGGAGGCCTGGCTCAGCCTGAAGCCCCAGCTCTCAGGTCACACGGAACAGGTGACTCCCACATGAGCTGGCTTGTGGGTAACTTAAAGAATTGACCGTCCCCAAAGCTCTCGTCTGGAATCCTTCCCAGCAGACTCCCTCCTCTGGAGTGCCCTCAGGGGTGAGGTGGTACTGAGTACAGTGTCCAGGCCAAGGGCAAGCAGGTAGTGAATCCAACCCAAACTCCAGCCCTAAGGCTGTGAGCCCAGGCAGAGAAAGAGTGTCTCTAATTCTTCCAGATGGCCTGCCACAGAAGCCCGCCCAGGCCTGGCCTGGAGATCAGAAAACAGAGGTAAAGAAATGCTACCAGAGATGAGAGGGTCATTCCTCCCATCACCCATGGAACCGAGCTCTGGGGAAATGAAATGGCAGCCAGTGGACTGTGAGCGAGGGCATGTGTGAGTGAGGTAGAGAGAGAGAGAGAGAGAGAGGGAACAAGGAAGACAGAGCATGTGTGCATGGCCATACACATACGTGCTTAACAATGTATATACATATGGATGGATGGATGGATGGATGGATGGATGGATGGATAAGCCGTAGTCTTCAAGGCTGTAATACCCACTCCATAAGTTCAATGTCAGCCCTAGGAGCTGGGAGACATGGACAATGCTGGGTGAGTAGCCAGGACACCACCTGAATTCTGCCAAGAGGCAAGAAGGGTAGTCTGGCCAACACCCACCAGCCCAGCACCACACTCTTGCTGAAGGTCAGCGCTCCAGCGTGGGCTTCAGGGGAGCAGCTACAGAACTCTGAGATGAGCCCCCTCAAGTTCTTGCCAGAGCAGTGCCCACCCTCCACTTTTGACAGCCTGTTCAGAGCACTGAGCATTGCCAAGTGGCTTCAATCAAACATGAATTTGTCACAGTCATTTCAAGGTCACGGGTGGCATTTTGTCCACATGGACTCATGTGACTCCTGCGCTCTTCCTCTCCCTCCAAGTGAGATGCCTCATTGTTTGAGCCTTGGGAATCGTCCAGGGAGTGCTGGGAACCAGAGGCCAGGAAAGACGGTAAACAGAAGTGGCAGGTCTGCCCTGTGTGGGAAGGGAAGGTTTGCCTGAGGGAGGGCACCATAGTAGCCCTCGGGGATGACTTCCTTGGCCTCACAGGCTCTGCACCACTGTCACCTTCAACAAGAGAGCAGAACTGGGGTCCTAGCAGCTCCCTCGCTTCACGACCTTCTGCAGAGCCTCAAACCTAAAGAGAAGCTCAACCTAACCTTTCCCATGGCCTCCATCCATGCACCTGCTGAACCTGAGAAACCCCTCCATGGGAGGAGGAGAAAGAATATGACCGAGACAAGGTACCTGGCTCCTTGGGGTGAAAGGTTACTCGCTATAGGATTTGCTGGCTCAGATGAACACCCAGAAGTGAATCCTTCAGGGTTTTCCAATGGCGCCTTTAGTTTCTGTGTCAAAATGAGCAGATCACCATTACAGTCACCTTCACGGTGCTGGCAGAAAGCAGCCCGCCAAAACAGCTTGTGGAAGAAAGGGTTTATTCTGGCTTACAGACTCAGGGGGGGGGAAGCTCCACCATGGTAGGGAAAACTATGGCATGAGCAGAGGCTGGACATCACCTCTTGCAACACCAGGTGGACAGCAGTGACAGGAAGGTGTGCCAACACTGGCAAGGGGAAGCCTGCTAGAACCCCCATAAGCCCGCCCCCAACAACATTCCTCCAACAAGGTTCCAATACCCAAACTGCCATCAGCTGGGGATCGAGCATTCAGAACACAATTTATGGGGGACACCTGGGTCACACCCCTACAGTCACAGAGACACTGCTTTCCAAACATGGGCATTGTTACTATTCATAACCCAGTTCTGGTTTTTATGATATTGTCTATGACTTTTGACATACTTGAACATTCATGGGCCTTTGAGGAAAAGAGGAGAAAAGAGATGGGGGACTCAGCCACGCTCTTGAAGTCATCAGGTGCCAGTGGGGCCTCAAGGGGCTGGTACCTGTACAGCCCTTGTTGATTGGACTTCCTCTTGAGGCTCTCAGATCACCGTGTCATAGGCCCCTCAACATTTGTGGGGCCTGGTGCAAAGGTATCTGTAATGGTTAAGTTTTGTTGTCAACTTGACCTTTCTAGTAATCGTGGGTGGGTCTCTGAGGATGTTCACAGGAAGGCAGCCTCTCAGTAGGGGGCAGGATGTAAGGAAGCTCAAAGGAGCGAGAAGTCAACATCCTTTCCTGTGTGGGCCATGCAGGAAGGAAATTCCAGAGACTCGGGAAGCCATTAAGTCTGGGATAGGGTTGTTAGACCCCACCCTAAGGCTATATAAAGGGGAAAGAATTCTCTACTTGGCTCTCCTGCCTGTTTGCTGTTTTGTGTGTGTGTGGTGTAGGTGATGGGTTTTTCTCTCTGCTCGGACCTGTGAAAGAGGGCCAACCTCTTTCACTGTTATGGAACTTCCCCTCAATCTGTAGTTTAAATAAATACTTTCCTCCCATAAACTGTGCCTGGTTTGAAGATTCATCCCAGCGACGTGTGGCTGACTACGACAGTCTCCCACTCAGCTTCATGTGCTTTGAATACTTGGTCCCCAGCTGGTGACAAGCTGGGAGGGGGAGTCTTTCTGGAAGAGCCTGCTGCTCAGGAGGGCTTAGGAGTGTTAGAGCCATTTTCCTTACTAAGATCTCAGCTCACTTTCTTGCTTCTTCCTGCCAGCCATTGCGGTAAGGTAGGATGCCCAGCCTCTGCTCCACCATCCCTTCCCTCACCTCTCTTCACTCATCAGCTGCTTTTGGTTGAGTGCTTTGTCCCAGCAACACAAAGGTAACTATAATAGGAAGTTGGTACCAGGAGTGAGGTTCAAACCTACACAGACATATATGTTCATTATTACCTAATATTTAAAATTATAAATCAGGATAGCAAACTTTAAACCATATCTTTCGGTACTTGGATGATGGCTCAGTTGGTACAGAGCTTGTCATATAACCAGTACCCATGTAAAAGCTGGTGTGGAAGCATGTAGATGGAATCCCAGTTCTGGGGAGGCAGAGAGAGAGAGGAGGATTGCTGGAGATTGCTGACTTTCTAGTTTACCTGAATTGGTACACTCCGTGTTCAGTGTGAGACCCTGTCTCAAAAAAAAAAAAAAAGCAGAGCTGGAGAGATGGCTCAGTGGTTAAGGCATTTGCCTGCAAAGCAGAGGACCAAAGTTCAATTCCCCAGTGCCCACGTAAAGCCAGATGCACAAGGTGGTACATGTGTCTGGAGTCATTTTCAGAGGCTGGAGGCCCTGGTGCGCTCACTCTCTCTGCCTCTTTCTCTCTCTCTCTCTCTCTCTCTCTCTCTCTCTCTCTCTCTCTCTCTCTACCTCTCTCTCTCTCTCAAATAAATAAATAAAATATCTTTAAAATAATAAAAAAGATAGAGCACTATTAAAGAAGATATCCAACATCAGCCTCTGGCTTCCACATATATGCTCACTCTTGCACACGCACACACACAAACCAAAGGTGTTCTATCATCCTATCTCGACAAATAGGTATTTAGAGTGACCTATAAGCTGTGTTGTAACTTAGAATCACCCCCAGAATTCTGCTACATTCTATCTATCTTCAAACTGAAGGAGGGATGTGGGTTGATCCCCTGTTTCTTGAATGCTAAGGCTGAGGCAGGCTAGCAAGCATTTGGGAAAAAGGTTTTTCAACCCCTTGGTTAGATGGCCTACATGAGTTTTTGTTTTTCTATATGACCTTGGGCAACTTTCTGCGTTCTCCAGACCTCATTTTGCTCAACGACTTCATGGAAAGCACCTCCTAAGGACCAAAGAAGAAGGCGTTGGCCCAGAGTAAGCAGTGGTCATTGACAATGCCCCGAATGACAGAGCAGGATAAAGTAAATGGCCAGTTAGAAGGCAGGTGTACTCTCTATGTCCCTGGAGGACAATGGGCCCCTTCTTCCCAGGGGATATGGGACCTTGGTATGTCCTACCAGGCCCAGCACAGCTTGCAGTCACACGGCCGACCAACCCAGCAACCCACACCCCCAGGCCTCGTCAAATATTGATGGTGTGTATAATGCCTTCCGAACACAATACTCCACTTCTCATGCAAGACTGTGCCCTTTGGTGACCCAGAGGAGGGAAGGCTTTCCCCAGCCCTCAAGCAACTCCACACCCGCTACGCTTTGCCACTAGGTCAGGGAGTTTTCCTATATGGAGAAGATCAAAATGACTGTCCAAAGCGGCTGCTCCATGCCAGATGGTCAACAGAGGAGTCCGTGTGTCCAAGCCTGTCCAACTCCCACTGGAAACTGTGTCCAGGGGGGACTGGTGTGGTTTATAGGTGAGGAGATCAAAATGAGAGGCACTAACCAGGTAACTCAAGTGAGTGAAACTGAACCTTGGCTTTCATATTGACATTTATTCTGCTGGGTTGGGACTGTAACTCAGTGGCAGAGTGTTTGCCAGGCATGTGTGAGGCTCTGGACTCAATTTCAGCACTACAAAGATAGATGATAGATAGATAGATAGATAGATAGATAGATAGATAGATAGATAGATAGATAGATAGATGATAGACAGACAGACAGATAGATAGATGATAGACAGACAGACAGATAGATAGATAGATAGATAGATAGATAGACAGACAGACAGACAGACAGACAGACAGACAGACAGACAGAGCTTCCACTTCCACTACTCAGGAGTCGCAGGGCATGGAAAATCCCCATGTGGGTATGCACCCAGGGCCATACCTGAAATCAAGCCTGCACAGCTAGGCCGTTTTCCTCAAAGGTTTCATTATGGAAATTGAGGAGTAATTATGGAATGAGCCCCTATGACTTGTCACAGAGTCACGTGAGGTCAAAAGTGAGTGTCCTCTTGGTTCCTTCTAAGCAGTCACTGGCCACACTTCTCCTTCCCCTCAGAAGCCCCCCTCATTTTCTCCTCAGCACTTCTCTTCCCTCACAGAGCAACAGGCTCAGGAAGACCTCGTTCCTAGGAGGTTGGGGGAAAGCACAGCAGAATGAAATAGTAGGAGAGAAAAACACTTTGATTCCTACAGAAAACACTTTCCAGGCACATATGGCATGTAATTATCTACGTGGACACACATTAGGAGAGCCAAGAGAGCGGGATTTATTTCATAAGGCTTCATAGAGCAAATGCACTTGGGGAACAAGTCTGTCAAGAAATACGTCTGTCTCGACCATGGAAGAGGATATCCAGCTGATTGGGGATGGGGAGGGGGGCAGCGGGGAATTGGGGATAACAACTCATTGTTTGCCCACTAAATAATGTAACTCATTATGGTCAATAAATATATATATTAAAATTATAAAAAAAAAGTAATATGTCTGTCAAGAAGTCAAGGGACACCACCAGTACCTTTCACAGGTACCAAAAAAATGAGAGAAGACCGCAAGAGGTTTCCTTTACCTTTAGATTAAGATGGATCACCAACCACGTTCACTGTGGCCCATCTGCTAAACACATGGTGCTGGGGGCTCAGCCAAGAACCACACAGACCCTGAGGAAAACAGAACCGAAGGCTGACAGAACAGAAGACAGAGGAAGTAGACGTGGGGTGGCCTCCCCCTCTGCACCTTGGCGGTTCCTGTGTAGCTGAAGCCTTGGGAGAGGCCAGCTCTCCCTGAGCCTGGAGACACAACACCACCCCACTCAGCCTCAGGTTTAGCTCTGAGAGTCAAGAGTTGTGAGTGGGACAGGGGTGGAACTGGGACTTTGCTGTGACCAACCCTCATGGGAAAAGGTGCCCTGGGGCTGGGAGATGGCCCTGCACTTGCAGCACCCTGAGGAGACTTGATAGACCTGAGTTCAATCCTCAAGATCCACATAGAAAGCTGGGTAAAGCCACCCACCTGTTACCGCAGTTCTGGGGTCGGGGCTTAGAAATCAGAGTCACTGGGGTTGGCCAATCAATCAGCTCATCTTAGGGAGAAAGTAGCAGCTCCAGGTTTAGTGAGAGACTTCATCTCAAGGAAATGTGGAAGAAATGGGAGGACACCAAGTTTCCCTGGCCTCATGTGTGAGCACAGAGTATGTGCATCACACACACACACACACACACACACACACACGTGAATGCACACACATGTATACAAACACACACGTACTCTATACAAGCACTCCGAATAAAAAAAAAAAGAAGAAAATGAAGTGTACAAACCTGGCCGCGGGCAGGGACCCTGGGCACTGGCCCATTGTGGGGACTTATAATGACACACCTCAGGATCAGGAAACAGCAGGTGAGGCTTGTCAGGGCCTCAGGGACAGAGCCCTTGTCCTTTACCAGACCATTTCTCCCAAATCAATAGATCTATCTATCTATCTATCTATCTATCATCTATCATCTATCATCTCTCCTGATGGAGGTGCTGGGAACAGCTGAGGTTATTTTCCTCACTGAGAACAATTGCACTGCAGACATAATGGTTTCAAAATGGCAGGGGCCGGAGAGATGGCTCAAGCACTTGCCTGCAAAGCCTAACAGCCCGGGTTTGATTTCCCAGCACCCACGTAAAGCCAGATGCACAAAGTGGCGCATGTGTCTGGAGTTCGTTTGCAGCTGTTGGAGGCCCTGGTGCTCACTCACTCGCTCATTCTCTCTCTCTCTCTCTCTCTCTCTCTCTCTCTCTCTCTCTCTGCTTGCAAATAAATAAAAATATTTTAAAAGGTCACGGCTGAGGCAGAGGTTTGCTGAGGTTGATGTCACATGTCCCAGCTCTTCGACAGCAGATGCAGGAGTGAAACACGACCTCATTCTAGCAGTAGATGGTGAACGACGACCGTGACCTGGGAGCCTTGAAGGACACAGTTCC
Source organism: Zapus hudsonius (assembly GCA_004024765.1). Lineage (NCBI taxonomy): Eukaryota > Metazoa > Chordata > Mammalia > Rodentia > Dipodidae > Zapus > Zapus hudsonius. The sequence continues at coordinate 9,189 of PVHP010047227.1, forward strand.
CATATTAAGAGGTCCTACAGGATGACAAACTGAGTTCCTTATAAATGGAACCCAGGGCCAAGGTGGCCTTGGTCACTGATGAAGGTCACATTGTGAAACAGCTCAGACCTTTGGCGGCTATGGCCTGGGCTTGAGGCCTACCGGGCTCCATCACTATCTTGTGTAATTATAGCAAGTTCCAGAACGTCCAGGAGCCTTTACTTCCTAGGCTGGAAACTGGAGACATGTATGCCCACCATGTGTCCTCAAGAGCCTGGGGTTCCCGGGGGAGGGGCCCTTGTGGCTCACTTGGCAGGGCGCCTGGTCTCTGTGAGTCCCAGCACACAGCAGCTGCTGGGAGGGTTAGCATTATTTCAAGTCTCCCCCTCAATAGCTTGGTCACCGCCTGCACCCATGTGGGCCCTTCCACTGAAGATACAGGCCAGAGGAGGATGGGCACCCACCATCATGCCCAGTCACCCTGGGAGCCTGTGTCTCCTGCTGTCTGGGAAGCTCCAGGCCTCAGCCTTGGCCCAGAGCCTGGAGAGAAACCTGTTTCCTGGCAGGTCTCCCTCATTCCTTCAGGATGGAATGCCTCTCTGTTTCCAGACCCGGGAGGCTGGCACTCAATTAACTCCTTACAAACCTCTCCAAACACGACAGGGAAAAGATCACCGCTTCCCCTCTCCTTGTAAGCTGCTGCCAAGGGAATGTTTTCATGAGGTTATCAGAGTCTTCCTGTGAGAGCCCAAGGAGCTGATTAGCAGAGGCGAAGGGGAGAAAGCAGCTGAGCACCTGGGACAGGGCGGAATCATTCTGGGACAGCAGAGTGTTTGTGTTGTTGGCTCTGAAGTTGGCGAAAATGCTGCATGCCTGTGATGAGCAAAACAGTGTGGTGTTTACACGCTGAACAGATGCGATTCTTGACGTCAGCGTTGTCCCCGAGAGAACAAAAACACGGTGGTGAGACTCTGAAAGGAGAATTCCCCACCGAGCCTTAGCCTGGACGTGGAGGCCCACCTGGGAAACAAGGGGCGACGAGCAGTTATGTGATCCCCCACCCCCAAGAGCTTGGCCTTGGACAAGGTCAGTCTGTGTAACCCTGCTCACCTACCAGGAGCCATGTTAGACCCTGCAAGGAGGCTTGGAGAAGGTTCGAGAGCCCATCCCTCGGCTGTAGCATCAGCCTTCCTGGTGGGTCTCCCGGTGCCGGGGATCCATGCTTACGTTCATGCTATATAGGACTTCTCTGAACCCTGAAAACCAGCTTGAACCACGACAGTGCCAGTCTGTCCTGTGCCCACAACCTTCAGTGGCTGTGTCCCCTGCCAGACTCCTGTTTGAACTTCTCAGCAGCCAGCACTGTCTGTCTTCAGGTGACCCCAGGACTCATGCTGGTTCCTTCACCTGATGCCCTGGGCCCTGGCGGCATGGTTGAAGTCTGGCCCATGCTTTCAGCCCAGCTTTCAGAGAAGCTGCCCCACAACGCTGGCAAGGGGAAGCTGGCTCTGATGCCCACAAGCTTGCCCCCAACAACACAGCTCCAACAAGGTCCCAATACCCAAACTGCCATCAGCTAGGGACGGAGCATTCAGAACACATGAGTTTGTGGGGGACACCTGGATGAAACCATGACACCTTCTTTCCATTAGATTCTTCTATGTTGATGCCATTGTTACGCATGTCCTGTGTAGGTAGTGTCCAGCGCTGTGAGGTCATGAATACCAAGGCCACTTTGTGCTGGAAGACAGTATGGGAAGCATTCCTTCCCTTCCTTTGGCTCTTACATTCTTTCCGCCACCTCCTCCACAATGGACCTGAGCCTTGGAGGATGTGACAGAGACATCCGATGCTGAACACTCCACTGTCACTTCTCAGCACTGTAGGGGGTTTTGAGTCACCACAATGGTCACCACCATCTGCAAAGAGCAGCTTCTCTGAGCAAAAGTGAAGCAGCATTAATATATGGGCAGAGCAAGTGTTCAGAGGGCCGTCTGGTGGGCATCCCACGTCCTTGCTCTTTTCCAGCCTCAGGCAGATCTACAGGTACAGGTGGAGCCACACACCTCTTCCCAGCCCCTCCCTTCTCCTGGCAGCCCTCGACGGCTCAGGCATATCTCCAGCAAAATGGTCCGTTTTCAGCTCGGATCTTTTTACCTCTTCCCTCTTCTGCAGTGCCAGACCCTCTCCAGGTGAATGCTTGAAAAATTGTTCTCTCTGGTCCTGTAACCCTTAGACATTCCTCAGGCACCATCATTCCCTCTGGACTTGGCTCCCCTGAGTGTGTCCTGAGCACGTAGCTGATGAGCTATGCGTCCTTCCATGCCATGATGACGGAGAGAGAGAAGCTCGTCCATCCTGGGCCCCAAGGACTGGCCAATACTGTAGTGCCCAATAAACGAAGACACGCTGAGTAAGTGCCTGCCAGCCATAAGCACAACCTAACACCAAGGGCTGGGGACGCAGAGGTCTCACCCCATGGAACAGGGTGGACATGGGCATTAGAATGAAATGACAAGAAGATACCCAGGGAAAGGCCTAAACTGACTGCTGGGACTTCTGAGAAACAAGAGGTGACCCAGCAACATGCAGGGAGACAGACAAGGAGGAAGGCGAGCAGGGAGACAGCGCAAAAGGCAGAAACAGAGCCATCGAGGAGGCTGGTTGAGGAGACACGGCTGAAGAAAGGCAGGGAAGTGAGAGCAATGCTTTCACCTAACTTTTCTCGAGTTCCTACAAGATACCAGATTCCATATTTCCTTCATGGATTATCTCAGTGAGTCCCTGTAAGTTAACTGCTAGGAACACAGTGAGCTCACCAAGACACAGAAGGTCTTATTTGCCCAAAGCCACAGCTGACTAAGTGACAGCAAGGGTTCAACCCCAGAGAAGCCGACACCTGTGCCTGCACTCTGGGTCTCCACGCTCCATGGCCTCTCAGCCCCAGACTTGGGGACAAGAGTGGCACACACCACCAGCGATTCCAGAGTGGTTGTTTAGCAGCGCCAAAAATCCTGGGGTTTAATTCAAAGGCAAGGGGCAAAACAGCTCTGCAGAAAGAGACCTGGGTGTGAGCTCAGATCAGCAGGTACAAAGCGACGCCATCCTTCCCTGCAAATAGTAGGAAGACCTGGGATCTCTTCCAGCTCTGAGGGCTGATGGCTCTGTGAACTTCTGTAAAGTGAGGATCTGGTCCAGAGTAACCCATGGCATAGGGGCAGCTTCTGGAGCCTTCCCATTCCAGTGTCCATTCTGCGGCCCTCTACCCTTTCAAAATCCTATGGCACGGCTGAGAAGATGGCTCAACGGGCAAAGCACTTACCACTCAAGCTGGGGTGCCTGAGTTTGATCCCCAGGCCCCATGAAGGGAGGCTTCTGCAATCCTAACATGCTGTCATGCTTTGATCCAGGGGTCCCCCACAAACAAATGAATATGTTCTGATTGATTGATCCTCAGCTGATGGCAGTTTGGATTTTACAACCTCGATGAAGTTGTGTTGTCAGGGGAGGGCTTTTGGGGTTATAAGCCAGCTTCCCCTTGCCAGTGTTTGGCACACCTTCCTGCCGCTGTTTGCAGTGCTGTGGCGGAGGTGATGTCCACCCCTCTGCTCATGCCATCGTTTTCCCTGCCAGGATGGAGTCTCCCCTCGAGTCCGTAAGCCAAATAAACCCATTCCTCCACAAGCTGCTTTTGCTTGGGTTCTTTCTGCGCAGCAGCTAGAAAGGTGACCACAACACTGACATAAGCAGCAAGATGGGAGGCAGAGACGGGAGAAGTTCCTGGACGCTAGTGGTCAGCA
>PVHP010047228.1:0-12980 GCA_004024765.1 Zapus hudsonius
AGTGTGTGTGTGTGTGTGTGTGTGTGTGTGTGTGTGTGTGTGTGCGCGCGCGCGCTTGTGCATGCCACAGCAAACATGTAGACATTAGAGATCAACCTCAGGGTATTTTTCCTCTCTTTCCACACTTTTTTGAGACAGGGACTCTCAGTGTTTCCGCCCTGCTGCTTGTGAGCCTCTAGATTCTTCTGGCTTAGCCTCCCATTGGCAGAGGTGCATTGGGATGACACATCTCTGTGCCACTTGGTATCTGGCTATCCATGGACACTGAGGAAGATAAAGTTCAGGTGAGCAGACTTGCAAGCAAGCATTTTTAACTGTGGAGCCATCTCCTTAGCCCCTACTTTTATATCCTTTTGTTTTGAGACAGTCTGGCTGTAGTAGACACAGTTTATGGGAGGAAGGGGTTTATTTTAAGCTTACAGATTCAGAGGAAGTTCCATCAAGGGTGGAAGAAGCTGCTTCCATACATCCAAACAGAGAGAAATAACCAAACAGCCAGCAAAACCCAAGGAAGCAGCAAGCAGGGACCCCTACCAGAGCTTAAATTTCTCTGCATAACTTTGGGCTGAAATTCAGATCCACCTTTAGTAACATGTCCCCTCATTGTAGGAGTCTGCCTCTTAGGGCGCTGAAGCTGCAAATGCAAGTTTGATAAATCACCTGAGTCTATGGGAGCCATACATTCAAACTACCACAATCATGTAGCCCAGGCTAGCCTTATATTATTTATGTAGCCAATGATAACCTTGAACTACAGATCCTCTTGCTCCCATCTTCCAAATGCTGGGATTACAGACGTGTGCCACATTGCTGGTTTATGCAGTGCTGGGGATAGATACCAGGGCCCCATGCATGCTAGGCAAGCATTCTACCAACTGAACTACATTCCCCACCCCATCTTGTTTGGCTGCAAAAGAGTGAATAAGGGAAAAGAAAGAAGGAGATACAGGTGGGGAAGAGGCCAGGAGCCAGCCATGCCTACTGTCTAGACTTGGCATTAATACAGGAAAAATGGGAGGTCCATGGAAGGTTCCAAGCAGGAGAGCAATGTGTTCTGCTTTGTATTAGGAGGCCCAGTGGGACTCTGCAGAAGACGGAGACAGGGAGACCCGATTGTCCAGATACTAGAACAGAAAAAGATCAGACGGAAACCCAGCCAGCGCTCAATGGAGTTACCACGAACGAACTTATTTCTTCAGTACAGCTTGGGTTTGTTGTCATGGATGTGCATTCATTTGGAACTTAGAATAAAGATGTTTCAAAAGATAACTACTCATTTAAAACACATGTGCATCGCCAGTAGGCATGTAAGTTGTGCAGGCACTGTGGAAAATAGTATGCGGTTTCCAAAAAGTAAGGCATAGAATTACCACGTGTTTCAGCGATTCTGCTATTAGGTACAGGCCCAAACGGATTGAGAGAAGGGATTCTAACAGATATTTGTACACCCTTGCTCATAGCAGCGCTCTTATCAACAGCCAAAAGATGGAATTAATTCAAGTGTCTTATGAATAGATGAGTGGACAAACAAAATATGATCATGCATACATGGGAATATTATTTAACTTTTAAAAGGGAAATGCCATGTTGGCATGTGCTACACCATGAATGAACTCAGAATATATTATGCTAAATGAAATAAACTAGACACCAAGAAGCATATGTTGTGTGACTTTACTTAAAGGAGGTACCTAGATCGTGGTATATGGTGTATATGTATGGGGGTTGTCAAGAAAAAGTTAAAAAAAAAAAGGGGGGGAGAATCTGGGTATGGCGGTGTATGACTTTAATCCCAGTACTCAAGAGGTTGAAGTAAAAGCATTGCATGAGTTTGAGGCCAGCATGAAGCTACAGAATAAGTATGTGGTCAGCCTGGGCTAGACTGAGACTTTACCTCAAAAAAAAAACAAAACTGGCCAGGTGTGGTGGCACACACCTTTAATCAAAGCACTCATGAGGCTGAGGTAGGACAATCGCCGTGAGTTCGAGGCCACCCTAAGACTACATAGTAAATTCCAGGTGAGCCTGAGCTAGAGCAAAACCATACCTCAAAAAAACAAAAAAGAAAAAAGAAAGAAAAGAAGGTACCTAAAATAGGCAATTCATAAGGGCATAAAGGATGATAGAGGTCTCCTATCAAGTATCCTAGAAAGTAGGAGCAGGAGAATGGGGAATTAAAAGGCCCAGGCCTTTAATCCCAGCCCTGGGAAAGCTATGGTAGGAGGACTCCTGTGAATTCCAGGTCAGCTTGGGCTAAAGTGAGACCCCCACCTAGGAAAAAAAAAAAAGAACATAATACGCATTAGATATGTTAGATCATAGATATTTGGCTGGTTAATCTTCAACTGACTGGATTTGGAATCATCTAGGAGATAAGACTCTGGGTGAATCTATGAGGATGTTTCCAGAAAGGAAAGACCCAGCCTAAATATGAGTAGCACCATCCTATGGGTTGGGGTCCCAGACTGGATCAAAAGGAGAAAGTGAACTGAACACCAGCATTCCTCTCTCTCTCTCTGCATCCTGACTGCAGACACATGTGCACAATGCTTTTTGCCTTCCCGGCCATGATAAACTGTACCCTCAAACTGTGAGCCAAGAGAAAGCCTTGCTTCTTTAAGTTTTGTTGTTAGTGTTGTTTGAGGCAGGGTTTCACCATAGTCCAAGCTGATTTCAGGCTGGCCTCCAACTCAATGATCCTACCTCAGCCTCCAAAGTGCTAGAATTAAATGTGTGCACCACCACACCCAGCCTTGAATTTATTTTATCAGGTTATTTTGTTACAACAATGAGAAAAAAACCATAAGTAACTAAAGCAGATATATATCTATATATCTGGGAGAAAAAAGGTAATCACACAGGAACAATCAGTAAACAAATCTCTTTTCCAAAATCTATCAGAAAAAGGCAACCTTAAAGATGGTGGAGAATGCTGGGAGTCCCAGCACTCAGGCAGCTGAGGGATGAGGTAGGAGATCATCATGAATTTCATGTCAGCCTGGCTACAGTAAGACCCCACCTCAAAAAAAATTTTTTTTAATTTTTCAGCTGGATGTGGTGACACATGCCTTTAGTCCCAGCACTCAGGAGGCAGAGGCAAGAAGATGACAGTAAGTTCAAGGCCAGCCTAAGACTACAGAGTGAATTTCAGGTGAGCCTGGGCTAGAACCCTGCCTTTAAAAAGATGTTTTAAGATGATGGGAAGGAATCCAAATGGATACACCTATCAACAAGACCCCTGGGAAGAAAATGCCTTCCAAAGTGTTGTCAGCTTTCTCATTGCTGCAACAAAGAACCCGACAAAAAGCAGCTTGTGGAGGAAAGGGTTTATTTTGGCTTATGGACTTGAGGGGAGACTTCATCATGGCAGGTAAAACTATGGCATGAGTAGAAGGGAAGGGTGGACATCACCTCCGCCACAGCACTGCAAACATTGGCAGGAAGGTGTGCCAAACACTGGCAAGGGGAAGCTGGATTATAACCCCCATAAGCCCGCCCCCAACAACACACCTCCAACAAGGTTCCAATTCCAAAACTGCCATCAGCTAGGGATCAAGCATTCAGAATACATTAAGTTTATGGGGTACACCTGAATCAAACCACTATAATCCACCCCTGACCCCCATAAAATAACCATACATGATATAAAATGCAATGCATTCAACTCAACTCGAAAAGTCCCCCAAATTTTCTATCAGTCCTGATGATATTCAAACATCCTCATAATCCAAGTTCTTTCAACTGACCCATAATACCAAAAAAAAAAAACCAACTATAATGGTACAGAACATTCATACTGTAAAGATAGCACTGGACATAGCAAAGACAAATTGAACCAATACAAGATTTAAAGTAGACAGGGCAAACATCAAACTCTAACCCCAAGTCCAATAATGACTTGATGTCAAGTTGACAAGGGGTAGACTTGTGATGGTTAAGTTCTGTTGTCAACTTGACCAGTTTATTAATCTTGGGTGGGTCTGATGTTGTTCATGGGAAGGCAGCCCTCGATAGGGGACAGGATATAAGGAAGCTTAGGGGAGCTAGAAACAAAAGGGTTGCAAGACCCGCCTTAAGGCTATATAACGGGGAAGAAAATCTTTTCCCCTGGATCTGTAACTTCAATAAATCCCTTCTTCCCATAACTATGCCTCATTTAGAGGATCGTCCCAGCAGCATGTGAGCTATGACACAAAGTGAATAGCAACATATATCTATCTTTAAAAATGACTACAGTATTGTCTAGAACAGTGCTGCTATCCAACACATGTGCCATTTCATGCATTTGGCTTTACATGAGTTCTGGGGAATTGAACCTGGGTCGTTAGGCTTTGTAAGCAAGCACCTTTAACTACAGAGCAATCTCTCCAGCCCTGCCCCCCAAGGTCGGGTCTTGCTCTAGCTCAGGCTGACCTCAAATTCACAGTGATCCTCCAATCTCTGCCTCCCCAGTGCTGGGATTAAAGGCATGCACCATGCCTGGCTTGCCCCTCTTTTTTTAAACTTAGGTTCTGGGGATCAAAATGATCAAAGTTCTCTTGCTTACAAGTACTTTACTGACTGGGCTACCTCTTCAGGCATTGATTTCACATTTTTTTTTAAAAAATATTTTATTTATTCATTTTCAAGCAGAGAGATACAGAGAGAGAGACAGAGACAGAGACAACCAGGGCCAGCACTTTGTGGATCTGGCTTATGTGGGTCCTGGGGAATTGAACCCGGGGCCTTAGGCACCAGAGGCAAGTGCCTTAACCGCTGAGCCATCTCACCAGCCCTGATTTCACATTTTTAAAAGGGGAAGATGAGATTTATTTTTTTCTTTCTTTTTTTTTTATTTTATTTATTCATTTTCAAGCAGAGAGATAGGGAAAGAGAGAGAGCACACCAGGGCCACCACCTTGTGGGTCTGGCATATGTGAGTACTGGGGAATTGAACCCTGGGCCTTAGGCACTGGAGGCAAGTGCCTTAACCACTGAGCCATCTCTCCAGCCCAGATTTATTTTTTTTCTATGATAGTTTATCTCTAAAGATCTAAAATGTCATCTTTGTCATGTGAATGCTATTTTTGGCTTTATTTTTTTTAAATTTTTTAAAAATATTTTTAGAGCCGGGCATGGTGGAGCACACCTTTAATCCCAGCCCTCAGGAGGCAGAAGTAGGAGGGTTGTCATGGGTTTAAGGCCACCCTGAGACTACATAGTAAATTCCTGTTCAGCCTGAGCTAGAGTGAGACCCTACCTCTAAAAAACCAAAAATGATTTATTTGGGGCTGGAGAGATGGCTTAGTGGTTAAAGCATTTGCCTATAAAGCAGAAGGACCTACGTTCAATTCCCCAGTACCCACATAAAGCCAGATGCACAAGGTGGCACATGTGTCTGGAGTCTGTTTGCAGTGGCTGGAGGTCCTGGCAAACCCATTCCCTCTCTCTGTCTGCTTCTCTCTCTCTCAAATAAATAAATATTTAAAAATATTTTTATTTATTGGAGAAAGAGAACAGCAGAAAGAGAAAGAGGCAGACAGAGAGAGTGAGTATGGGCACGCCAGGGCCTTCTGCCACTTCTGCAAATGAACTCCAGACACTGAGCCACTTTGTGCATCTGCCTTTACATGAGTACTGGGGACTTGAACCCTGGTGCCAGCCAGCTTTGCAAGCAAGAGCCAACTGCTGAGCTATGTCTCAGCCCTGGTTTTATTTTTGTTTTCTGTGTGTGCCCCGTGCACTTGTTTGCAGCATCCCATGGGCTCACCTGTAGCTGCCTGAGAAGAAGGTGGAGCATCTCCCTCCATCACTCACCTGCCTGACTGCTTTTTCTTTGCAACGGAGTCTCTTACTGATTCCCGAGCTGGCTATTTGCACCAGTGATTCTCCAGTCTCTGCTCCCCATGGGACTCGGGTTACAGACATGCGTGGCCACTCCCAGCTCTGGACATGGGTTCTGGAGATTCTAATTTGGGCAATCTCTGGCCCCCTCAGGCCCTTATGTATGCACAGGAAGTGTACATAACTGCTAGCCATCTTTCCAGCCCTTTTATTCTTCTTTTTAGACAGGGTCTCATTTTGTAGCCCAGGCTATCCTGAACTCACTATGTAGACCAAGGTGGCCTTGAACTCATGGCCATCTGCCTGCCTTATAGGTGTGTGCCACCACACCCAGCCATATAAATGACATGTTACAATCATGAATGAAATGTTCTATGTTTGTTATTCTCTTGGTACCAAGCCATCAAAATCCAAAGTGTATTTTGAACTTATAGCCACATCTCATGTGCTCCGGGCCACGGACTCCTTGGGCTACAGAGAGAGGCAAGCTACTGAACCAGTCCCTAGAGCCTGCCTTCCAGCCCCAGATTAACTACTTGCAACAGGTCCTGTGAAAACTCTTGTTAATCAGCTTTCTGCTGCTATGACAAAATGACTGAGGGAAAAAAACAACTTAAAGAAAGAAAGGTTTGTTTTGGTTTATAGTTTTAGAGGTTTCAAACCATGGTCACTGTTTTTGTTGCCTCTGGAGCTGCCGTGTGCAGGAAGGACTGACAGAAGAAAGTTCCTTACCTCCTGGCAGCCAGGAAGAGGAGAGAGCAAGAGGCCAGGACAAACTATGGCCTTTGAAGACATAGTGACCTCCTTCCTCCAACTATGCTCCACCTCTGAGTATGCCTGTAAGCTGTGAGCTCACCAGTGGGCTGATCCACTGAGGGGGTCAGAGCCTTCCTGCTCCAATCACCTCCGAAGGCCTCACATCTGAACTCTGCTGCCTCAGCCCAGGCCTTTAATCCATAAGTCCATGGGGGCATTTCACATCCGAACCATATCAGAAAGTGATCTGATAGTTGTGACGTTATAGCTCCTACTCTTGGGAAATCCTAATAAAAGAGGTTAACTGTTGGATTGGAGAAGTGGCTCAGCAGTTAAGGCACTTGCCTGAAAAGCCTAAGAACCCAGGTTCGATTCCCCAGTACCCACATAAAGCCAGAGACACAAGGTCTCTGCATACGTGTTTGCAGTAGCTGGAGGCCCTGGAACGTCCATTCTCTCTCTTTCTGCTCTCTCAAAAAAATATAAAAAATAAAATGTTTGAAGCCGGGCGTGGTGGCGCACGCCTTTAATCCCAGCACTCGGGAGGCAGAGGTAGGAGGATCACTGTGAGTTCAAGGCTAACCTGAGACTACATAGTGAATTCCAGGTCAGCCTGGGCTAGAGTGAGACCCTACCTCGAAAAACCAAAAAAAAAAAATAATAATAATAATAAAATAAAAATAAAATGTTAACATTTGTTTATGCAGTAGGGGGTATTGGAAGACTCATGTGAGATTATATAATACAATAAGGATCGATACCACTGTGATGTCTAATGCATTTATCAATATCAGAATGCAATGTTTTTTAATATTTATTTATTAGAGAGAGAGAGAGAGAGCGAGGGAGGGAGAAAGAGAGAATTGGTGGACCAGGGCCTCTTGCCACTGCAAACAAACTCCAGATGCATGGGCCAACTTGTGCATCTCACTTTATGTGGGCACTGGGGAATTGAACTCAGGTCCTTCTGCTTTACAGGAAAGTGCCTTAACTACTGAGCCATCTCTCCAGTCTGCAATATGGTTTTGTTTTTTTTAACAAACTATAATGTTAAGCCTGAGGATGTATCTCAGTTGGTAGAGTGGTTCCCTCCCTAGCACTGTATAAATAGGACATAGTGATTCACACCCATAATCTCAGCACTCAGGAGGTGGAGGCAGGGGGATCAGAAGTTCATCATCCTTAATTACATAGTGAGTTTAAAGCCAGTCTGGGCTACATGAGACCCTGTCTCAAGGAAAAAAAAATATAGTATTTGATAATAATAATTGAAGGGGGTGTGGTGATGCACCCCTATAATCCCAGGAGTAAGAGGCAAAAGCAAGTTTGAATTGCAAGTTTGGGGCCAGTCTGGGCTATATAGTAACAATAATAATAATAAGCTTGCTGCTTGTGGTGGCTTGCACTGGTAGGAAACTGCTGAAGAGGTGGAGGCAGGAAGAGCAGAAGTTCAAGCCAAAGGTTAAAAAACATTAATTTTGTAGGCTGGGATTGTAGTTTAGTGGTAGAACATTTGTGTAGCCTGTGAAGCCCTGGGTTCAATTCTATATATATATATATATATATATATATATATATATATATATATATATATTTTTTTTTTTTTTTTGAGGTAGGGTCTCACTGTAGCCCAGGCTGACCTGGAATTCACTATGTAGTCTCAGGGTGGCCTTGAACTCATGGTGATCCTCCTACCTCTGCCTCCTGAGTGCTGGGATTAAAAGCATGTGCCACCACGCCCTGTTTTTTTTTGGGGGGGCAGAGGGTTCCTGGGTTCAATTCTAGAACTACCAAAATCAAGCTGGGCACCGTGGCTTACACCTATAATCTCAGCCCTGGGGAGACTGAGGCAGGAGGATTGCTGTGAGCTCAAGGCAAGGCCAGTCTGGGCTGTTCCCAGTGTAGATGAGCACCTCCCCACAGCTGCTTAGATGGAGCTCTGGGGCTCTTGGCCCCACCCTGTACGCTGGCACAGGGGAGGCTGAGCTCTCTGGTGAGGGTCACACGACCTTCCTTCTATGGGGGGATGTCAACAGGCCCAATTTCCAGAGTCTCGAGTGGTCCCAGCTGCTTCTGATAAAGATAGCAACAGTTGTATTTCTCCAAGGACAGCTCACGAGACAAGCAGTCATTATTACTCTGCGAATAATTTCTTCCACGCTATCAGGTGCTATTTCTCGACAGAAGGAGCTCGGAGCTCTCTCACTTAGTATGAAGTTCTTTTCAGGGGTGGAGCGGTTTAAAGAGCTCCGGCCATTTCCTGACGTGCATGCAGAGCCTGTCTGGAAGCCTCAGGCCCCAGCCTGGCTGCGGGAGCCAGAGCCTGTCATCCCACGCTTCCTGTCGGCCCAGGGCAGCTTGAGTTTCCTGGTGACCCTTCCCTGCACTCAGCCGATTCAAAGGCCTGGCGAGACCTGATGCCAACCTGAAAACTGGGGATAGCCAGGTTTATGACTTCAGATCTCTAAACCTGAAGCCCTGGGCTTGGCTCCTACATGTAATGTTAAGACAGGGGTATCTGATGTTGGGGTGGCCTGGACAACAAGAGGTCCCTGTAAGATCAGTCTTTACCAAGTTAACTGACTTAATTAGAATACTCAAATAATAAAAATGCTAAGGGCCAGGCATGGTGACTCATGCCTTTAATCCCAGCATTTGGGAGGCAGAGGTAAGAGGATCGCCCCCCTGATGGTAAGAGGTAAGAGTTTGTAGCCACGCTGAGACTACATAGTGAATTCCCGGTCAGCCTGGGCTAGAGCAAGATTCTACCTCAAAAACAAAACAAAATGCAAAATGTTTATAGCTGTTCTGTTTATTGATTTTTTTTTGTTTGTTTTTTGAGGCAGGATCTAGATCTCATGTAGCCCAGACTGGCCTCCAGCTCATTATGTAGCAAAGGATACCTTGAACTTCTGATCGTCCTATCTCAGCCTCCCAGGTGCTGAAATTACAGGCATGTGTCACTGATGATACGGCCATCCTAGAGAACATTTTGATACTTTCTTATAAAGTTAAACATACAATCACCATAAGATCCCACAATAGCACTCCGAAGTATTTATGTCACTGAAATAAGAATATATGATCATAAAAAATTTTAGCTAAGGCTGGAGAGATGGCTTAGCATTTCAGGCACTACTTGCCTGCAAAGCCCAAGGACCCAGGTTTGATTCCCCAGTCCCCATGTAAAGCCAGAGGCATAAGATGTGGCTGGAGGCTCTGGTGCGTCCTCTCTCTCTCTCTCTCTCTCTCTCTTCTTTTTCTCTCTCTCATAAATAAAATATTTCTTTTAAATTTTAGCCAGAGCCTGGGGAAATGGCTCAGCAGGTAAAGGCACTTACTTGCAAAGTCTACCAGAACAAGTTCAACTCACTAGCTACCCACATAAAGCTGCACAGGTATTGGATTGCAGTAGCAAGAGACCCTGGCATACTCCTATGAACATGCAAATAAATAGAATTCTAAAAATCAAAATCTTAGCCAGATATAACATAATGGACCTTTAGTTCCCAACAGTAGGAAAGCTGGGGGGAGCAGGATCCACACAGCCCACAGTTTGTGAGCAGCCCAGATAACATCGTGAAACCCTGGCTCATGTCTATAATCCCAGCACTTGGAAAGCTGAGGCAGGAGAATTTCTATAACTTCAAGGCCAGTCTGAGTTACTTAGCAAGTTCCTATCTCAAACAAACAAAAAAATTATCCATAACAGTTTTACTTATAACAATCACCTATTATTCTGGGTTCACCAAAGAAATATTCACCAGATGAATATTTAAGAGGAACTTTTTAAAATATATTTTTGTGGGGGGGGTGTACCAAGGTCTGTTGCTATTGTAAACTAATACCACATGCTTGTATCACTTTTTGTGCAAGGCTATACATATGTGTTGGGGAATTAAACCCAAGACTGCAGGTTTTGCAAGCAACTGCCAAAACTGCTGAGCAATCGCTCCAGCTTCCAAAAGGGATTTATGTATTTATTTATTTATTTATTTTATTTTATTTTTGGTTTTTTCAAGGTAATGTGTCACTGTAGCTCAGGCTGACCTGAAATTTACTATGTAGTCTCAGGCTGGCCTCAAACTCACAGCAATCCTCCTACCTCTGCCTCTTGAGTGCTGGGATTAAAGGCGTGCACGACCACGCCAGGCTAAAAGGGATTTATTATAAAGAATTTGCAATTTGCTTGGCTTAAGGGTGTATGTAGCTCAATGATAGAGTATGTCTATCATGCACATGGCCTTGGATTTAATCTTGGTGCACATAAGCACATTCTCTCTCTCTCTCTCTCTCTCTCTCTCACACACACACACACACACACACACACACCACATGCAGAGAGAGTTTACATTATCATGGAGGCTGGAAAATCCCAGGATCCTTAGAAACCTGGGAGAACTCATAGTGTATTTCTAGTCCAAAAACCAGGAGACTGAAGACCTACCTAGGAAGAGCATATGTGTTCGTTCTGAAGACAAGAGGGAAAATATCAGATACATGCCCAAAGAAAGGCAGCAGGCAGGCAGAAGGAACTCTGTCTTATCCAAGAAACAATGGAGAATTTTTTTTTTCTATTCAGTTTTTCAACTGATCAATGAGCCTCTTCGCCTACACACTAAGGGAGGGCAATCTGCTTACACCGTTTTAACAGTTAAATGTTAAACTCATCCAAAAACATCCTCCCAAAAATGCTCAGGGATGGCTCAGTGATTAAAGGTAACTGCTTGCAAAGCCTTCTGACCTGGGTTCAATTCCCCAGTACCCACATAAAGCCAGATGAACACAGTGGCTCTTGCATTTAGAGTTCATATGCAGTAGCAGGATGCCCTGACACACTCATACTCTGTTTCTGTTGCAGAAATACCCAGTGACAAAAGACAGAGCCGCTTTGGCAAGAGGAGAGTAAAGTTTTATTCTAAACCCGGGCCCAAGGGCTCCAAGCTCAGGAAAAAGGTCTTGGGCCCCGCACCCCAGTGGACAAGGGGTTTTATAGTCAGTACAGAGTAGGTATGTGACATTACACATGCCAGTTACCATCACACATTTACAATAGGTTTCAGATATTCTCCCCAGGTATCCTCTGGCCTTGTCTCTTCCTTATCTCACAGAAAGAACTTCAGAGCCCTGACAGTTTTCCACTTCATGCAATGAGATTGGCCATCTGGCAGACAAACATCCATAGGATGTTAGCAGTGAATGGGGGGGGGGGGCAGTGAGCTCACACTCATTTTGCTACAATATTTCCATTTCTCTCTCTCCTCTCTCTCTCTCTCTGTATGTGTGCATGTATATGTATCTCAAATAAATAAGTAAATAAAATATTTTTAAATACCCAGAATAATGTCTTACCAATGTGCCCCATGGCCTAGTTAAGTGGACACAGAATTAACTGTGACAAGCCAAAACCTAGAAACAAGCCAAGAAGACTTCAACAGGTGAGTGAATAAACAAACTGTGGAACATCTGTATACTGGAATACTACTGAGAAATAAAAGGAAATGAGTTCTGGGCTAGAGCGAGACCCTACCTCAAAAAAAGAAGAAAGAAAGAAAGGAAGAAAGGAAGGAAGGAAGGAAGGAAGGAAGGAAGGAAGGAAGGAAGGAAGGAAGGAAGGAAGGAAGGAAGGGAAAGAAGGAAGGAAGGAAGGAAGAAAGAAAGAAAGAAAGATAGAAAGGAAGGAAGGAAGGAAGGAAGAAAGAAAGAGAAAGAAAGAAGGAAGGAAGGAAGAAAGAGAAAGAAAGAAAGAAAGACAGACAGACAGACAGACAGACAGACAGACAGAAAGAAAGAAAGAAAGAAAGAAAGAAAGAAAGAAAGAAAGAAAGAAAGAAAGAAAGAAAGAAAGGAGCTATTCTTACAGGGACAGGGCCTGGGGCTTTATGCAGTGAAAAAAAGAAAATCTTAAGAGCTCACCTAAGGCATGATTTTGCTTGAATAATATTACTATTATTTTTTAGTATTTTTTTTTATTTTCAAGCAGAGAGAGACAGAAAGAGAGAGCATGGGTGTGTCAGGGATCCAACTACTACAAATGAGCTCCAGAAGCAATGCACCACTCCATGCATCTGGCTTTGGTACTGGGGAACTGAACTCAGATCCTTAGGTTTTACGGGTAAGTGCCTTAACCGCTGAGCCATCTCTCCAGCCCTTTAATGTTATTTTTAAAATTAATTTGTGTGCGTGCATGTATGTGTATGGGTGTGTGTTCCATGGTGCACAGCTGAAGTTCACAGAACAACCTCGAGGTGTCTGTGCTCCACCTCCTTTTGGAAACAGGGTCTCTTGCTGCTGCAAAGGAGCTGCCAACAAATATCAGACTAGCTGTCCCAGGAGTTTTGGGCTCTCCTGGCTCTGCCTCCCATTGTCATAGGCCATAGGCTCATTGGGATCAGAGATCC